>SJJU01001108.1:0-67519 GCA_012932125.1 Conopomorpha cramerella | reverse complement strand
ATTTATTTATTTCAAAACCTTATGCTCTCATAACAGGTAAAACCCAATGCGATAGGGTAGGCGTATTACACACATTAAATATTTTAACATAATAAATAACAATTTGTTGTTTGTTCCTAGACATAGAAGGAGCCTTTGACCGCACTAACTTCAACTGCATGACAAAAGCCGCTGGTTAAAACAGACCCAACCCATTGGATATCAAATCATGCTAAACAGCAGGGTCATTAAATTCTCTAACAACAGTAGCGACACAGCACTGGTCTCCAGAGGTTGTCCGGAGGGAGGGGTACTCTCCCCTCTGCTCTGAAATGTAGTAGTGAACTCACTAATTAAAGAACTAAACGACAAAAACCTCTACACAATAGGAGGTACGACCTGACAATCCTAATCAGAGTGAAGGTCACAAGCACTATCTTCGACATAACAAACACAGCCTTACGTACTGTGGAGAATTGGTGCAACACAAATCGCTCATTTGCTGTAACAACGCGACATGACAAAATATGTCGCTGTTGAAATAACAATCCTATTACTAAGAATTCTTTTCACAATAACAAAATGTTGTGATATATCGCGTTGTTGCAGTAAGTGAGCGAAATGAGCTTTCGGTCAACCCATCAAAGACAATAGCTGTACTATTCACACACAAACAAAACCTGGGAAAATCAACCTGCCAGTTTTCTACGGCAAAGAGCTCCAGCTCTCGGCAGAGGTGAAATACCTAGGAGTAACCATACACAACAAACTGAACTGGAGGAAACACATTACAATGCAAATAGACAAAGCCACCTCCATCCCTCTGGAAATGCAGGAGGATGATTGTCAGAAAATGGGGTCTATGCCCTCAGATAACATTATGGCAAATACAAAACAATCATACCCACATTGAGCTACGGGGCATTAGTATGGTGGCCCAGAACTCAACTAACCACAGTAGCCAATAAATTAGAGAACCTTTAAAGGAAGGCCCGCATTATTATTGCTGCATGCATGAGAATGACACCAACGGCCGTACTCCAAACGATATTGAACCTTCCCCCGCTTAGCCTGGAAATCCAGCAGGAGGCCACAGCATCAGCAGCCAGACTACACAACCAGAATCTTATAACAGTTACTGATGTTCCTCACATCAAAATCTACGATAGTCTACTTAAAAAAGTACCTATGGGAAAAAGCCATAACAGACAAAGCAACCAGACAATACTTTATCGATAAAAGATACAGAATAGAACTACAAGAGACCCCTTGGGAAGGCCAAAACACAAGAGACCTAATAATCTTCACGAATGGGTCAAAAACAAAAACCCTCTCGGAAGACCTCCACATGGAAATGTGACATTCGAACGGTAACACAAGCAATCCTAAAAAGAGAAGTGCAAAATCAACCTATCCTTTTGGACCAAATACTTTCGGATAGCAAGGCTGTACTCCAAGCATTACACAGTTACAGCACAAGATCCAGCCTCATATAAGAATATCACCAAGCACTTAATGAGGTAGGTACACATAATAACGGCACGCTCCAATGGATCAAATGCTACAATGGATCCAGAGGTAATGACATAGCAGATGAGATTGCCTGCAGAGGAGCTGAAATTACAGTCATGGGCGCCGCACTGATAGCTCCACTACCATGGAGCTGATGGAGGCAGAGGAGACACCAGAACACCTCCTAATGGAGTGCAAGGATGTGGATACAGGGCGACCCATCTAGGACTCAGACTGTCCCTGCAGGAGATTGTCAAGGACATGACGGGTGTGTTGCGGTTCCTTGAGGAGCTGGGGTGGTTGGAGTAGCGCCACCCAAATCACGCACAATAGGCGCTTTGGATGTCAAGCTGCGGAAAAAGATCCTTATCATCTACATCTGTATAAAATAAAAATGATAAAGTAACAATTATGTAATAATACTAAGTCAACACATTTTACAACCTGACACCAAATAATGCAGCCCTAATGAATTCACTCAGTGTAACTGAGAATAGGTCTAAGCAAGTATCTATATAGTTCAGAATGTTGTAGGATTATGTTCAGTTAATTAGCAGTTAACATCATACATATGGATTATGAAATAAAGTAGGCATCATGCACATAATCTGTAATAGGGTAGATTGGGAAAAAGTATAGTTTTTAGATATTGTACTGTTTTGTTTTAATCTATCTTGAAAAAAAATTTTGATAATGGGCTCACATTGGTGAACTATGGGTATTTGCTGCGCAAGTGCCTCTCTGCCTACCCCTCTTTGGGATTAAAAGGAAGTGTGTTTTTGTCTTAAAAATACTGTTCAAAACAATCATTGTTCTAATGCAGACTAATGTGTAGTAGAAGTTTTTTCAATTACGCTGCCTTCAAGCACCACACACTCCCTCTTATGTGCTATAGGTACTTACTATACAATAGATAAGTTCTAATGTTGTTAACAAGAAATAAGTTCTAATGTTCATCAACTATACAGTGGATATTCACTACTTTTTATTAAAATGTGATACATAATGTACAATAACATGGATAAATATTTTTTGCTGGACTGTAACAGTAATAAACAATAATACCACTAGTAGGTATGACTACGACAGATGACTCATAGTTATCAGTTATCAAGATAACAAAATTGTACAGCACGTATTTAACTAAACTTGATGGAGATAGGAACTTAAATGTATAGGCTAAACAGTTTAGCTTTATAAAAGGATATTGATTTAACATTGCCGACACTTCTGATTCATCCGGTCCTACAGGAATTGATTGTACAGCATCATCTTCTTTGAAGTTATCTTCGTTAAACTGGTCTATATCAATTTTCCTGAAAGCTGAACTAGACGTGTTCTTGGCCATATTTCAGTATTAATTTATTATCACTTAACAAAACGCTCAATATTTCTACAGACTCCCACAAACAAAAAATATTTTGGGGCACACAGCACAGGCAGAATTCCAAACTTCACATTTGACAGATGGAGGTTTTTTTGTCTTGTCCCTGGAACAGGCAAAGGCAATGTGGCTTTATAGCCAACATATAACCAGTATCTTTTATATAGTAAAATACAGGCTATACATATTTCCTTAGCTAGGTACCACACCTTTAAGATTTAGTGAGGTTTTGCGCGGTTCTTGACAAATGGCAAAGGGAGTTGTATTAAATTTGTAACATCTTTTATAACATTATGGTAATGCAATAAAGATATTGAGTATTGAGTTAAAGCCCGAATCAATATCAAGAAAAATTGGTAGTCAATCGTACTTAATGACAACATTGACGTTTTGACGTTGACGTCACATTTAATTCCCTGGATGTGTGTGTTGATTATTTATTTCGACACAATTTTGTACAAGAAATATCCCTTTTCACAATACCGTTTTATAGTTCTGTGAAGTTGCTGTATTATTGTTACCTACCACAATGACAATGGGCGATGAACTACCTGTGACTTCTTTAGTATTACCCGTTTTGATACGGCCAGTATTGACTCAGGTTTGTATGTCGTACATACTTTTATTTTTTAATGATCTAATAGGAACTTTGCAGGTTTCTTGGTACATTAACTTTAATTAGCTCTGGCTAATTTATCTCGTAAATGACCTGTACGTATCTTCATACTTGTTAATTACTTGAAAAAATGAAGACAATATGGATAGTCTCCATTGATATAACTAATGGATGATTTGACGGACAGGTTCGTTTACAGTGGGTATGCTTACTGAACTGTAGCACTCTCCTCTTCCTTGATCCTCTCCTTGTTTTCCAAGCAGAAGATCACATACATCAGTTTTCATTTGTTGATATCATCATTTGTATGTTAAAATCATTCACTACCGTCCAATATGTAGCTGCAAAACATTATTTAACATGGTTAATTTACTTTCATTTCCAGTTGGAAAAATATAACCTAGGAGCGTCTCAGACTCTTCGTGCAGCCCTTACTAAGGCAGAGGCAGCAATTCCGGGTTTGAATTATGACTTGGTTGCGGGAATTATTAGAAGAGCTGATATACCAGTCAATATGAATGAAAGCCTCCTTCGTCTTCAAGGCACACTTGCTGAATCTGAATGTAAGATTATATTAATATTCTACTATCATAACCATTTAGAAGTATTATAACTTATTAATAAAAGTTTACCGTAATTTTGTTAAAACATGCCCATTTTCCAGGTGTTGATTTGCGTCTTAATAGAAGTGAAGAAGCTTTTCAAGAATTGAACAAGAAATCAAGTTCTCTTAAAAAGATCTTGAGCCGAATTCCAGATGAAATTACTGACAGGAAAACTTTTTTGGAGACCATCAAGTAAGTCAAATTTAAAAAACCATTTCATTGCCAAAATAATAAATCATTCTTTTGTTAATTCAATCAATGAGATTTCCAGAAATTCTTATTATGAAATATTCAGAAACTTTTAGTTGATACTTGAAGTACAAAGAATAATACTTAAATGTTTTTCATACTTCAACTCACTGTATCACACACATCCAAATAAATAATGTTGAACTTATTAATGTATACCATCTAGGAACCAAAACCTTATTTCAAGTGTAGTTACAATAGTTTGGGTTATGATGAATTAGTGTACTACTATAGGTAGCTGTAATTGCTAGTATTATATTTTTATTTACATGAAATTTTCAGGGAAATAGCATCGGCCATCAAAAAGCTTCTGGATGCTGTAAATGAGGTGTCAGCATACATGCCAGGTCCTGGAAAGCAAGTCCTAGAACAAAGGAAGCGAGAATTTGTCAAATATTCCAAGCGCTTTTCTAACACACTCAAAGAATATTTCAAGGAAGGACAGTATGTATTTCTTTTGTTTATTTCTGGACTATACAGGGCTTATTTTATGTCGAAGTTTACTGTGAAATGTATGTACTTAAAATAATTTTGACAAACCTCTACATTCCTGAAATATGTATGAAGTACATTATTGTTATCTAAATAGAACTGGTTACTAACACAATAATATTATATTGAATATTGGCTTACCTTACAATGTTTAAAGGTTTTTTAATGTTTTTCAGTAGGTATATCTAGATAGAGAGGGTAAGCAAGCATAATGGTAGGTAACCACCAGCCCACCTTAGTTTATAATTATAGTGGATTAGAATTTGCAGGTTTAGGCAAAAAAGGAGATATGAAAAAGAAAAACCTGGTCTGCTTTTTAAGTTATAGTTTTAGTTGATGAATGTTATATTTATTTTTTTCAGAGCCAATGCCGTTTTTGTCAGTGCTCTCTACTTGATTTATCAGACAAACCAAATATTATATACTGTGAAGAACAAGTCTGAGTGATGGTGTAATTAAAACCATGTTTTGTTGTGGTAAGTATTGCATTCTAATGTTATATTTAATATTATATTTATTCATGGTAAAGACGCTGCAGGGTTTTCAACACATTTATTTATTTATTAAAGAAATTAATAAGGCAAACATGTTGAGTGATCTACAGGATTCTTATCTACAGATTGATCTATGTATGAACTTAGATAAAACCAAGGTCACATTTATCAGGTCATTTGTGGTACCATCCTCGAAGCTGTCCAAAATTATGTGTACCTCGGGCAGACATTGCAATTGGGTAGAAATAACTTCTAAATGGCCGTTGGGGCAATCGAGTTGTGGGACTGCGTCTCTACAAATGGAGTGTAGGACGCTCTCAGGCAAGGTCGACTGATAAAATGGGTATCTCAGACATTGGATGCGAGAAACCGAAAAGAAATCACTGTGGCATGCAATTGGAGAGGCCCATGTCCATCAGTGGACTAACGATGATTATATCTAATATGGTGAGAAGAAATCTTTATAGTGTAGCTGTATTTACTTCTGCTTGGGAGGGTTCCAGTTCCGCTGACAGCGGGGTTGAGGATATGGAGAATGGGGGATTATCGAGAATTTTATTTTTGGTAACAAATCCCGATTTGTCTATATAGATCTTCATCTGGCTCCCACTTTCCAGGATGTACTCCTGCCTATAGCCAATCGGCTGGAGCTTTTAGGCATGACGCTAACCTCCAACCTCAACTTTGGCTCCTATATTGAGGCTACGGCCCAACGCGCAGCCAAGAAGCTGGGCATCCTCTCGAAGGTGCGACGGTATTTCACACCGGAACAGTTGCTCACACTGTATCAAGCACAAGTTCGATCGTGTATGGAATACTGCTCTCATCTTTGGGACGGATCAGCCAAATACCAGCTTGAGGCTCTGGAGGCAATAGAGAGGCGTGCTAGAAGGCTCATAGGTGACAACAGGCTGTTTGATTCTTGGCTACAAAGCCTAGAGCATCGCCGCAAAGTTGCGAGCCTATCTGTCTTCTATCGGGTGCATTTCGGAGAGTGTGCTACGGAGTTGCATAACCTAATACCCCCATCGCGTTTTTACAATAGGACAACCAGGAGAACGGCAAAACGTCATCCATACCAGGTGGATTTGCCATTTACGCGAACCAAACGGTTTGCGTCCACTTTCATAGTGCGAACCGCCAGGATGTGAGTCTGTGTTTCCTGCGCAGTACAAGTCTGAAGGTCTTCAAGTCGCGGGTGAATAGGTACCTACTGAATAAGTGTGCTCCATCGTAGACCACATCGCTGCTTAACATCAGGCAGGATGGTGGCCAAACGCTTGTTCTTCATAGTGATTAAAAAAAAAAGGGATCTACCTCTTATAGAATCCTTATAGGTCAGTTTCGTGAGCACTTGTAGGTGCGATCCAGTCCATCCATCCGATCGATTACTGAATGTCACACATTGTATGTACCTGTACTTTAAAATCGACCGCATTTCGGGAATGAGCATAAATTTCTATATAATGAAATGCAAATCCCGCAGTGGTAAAACACTCTAGTAGATGACACTGAATTGATGGTAAGTCAGACAAAGGTCTGATCCTGAACACTTGCGCATAGGGCACGATAAGTCAACGGGGTTGCCTACAGTTTATAATGTATGTTTTGGACATTGGAAATCGCTTGAAATGAATAATAGTTGGTCTTTTTGGACCCACTTTTCCACCAGGGTATGTGGGTCTGAAGGTGCAATCAAGAAAAATAAGTATAAAATAATAATCTTATCCTTAATGAAGAGCGTATCGAGGTATTTTAGAAATAAGGAAAGAAAGTCATTCTACATATTTAAATTGTCCCTGCCATAAAAATTTTGGTACTCTGCTTTTAATCAGATCAGAGAAATACATTTTCGTTCCTCTTAGTGATTTGTGTCTATATATGTCTATAGTAATATTCATTTTATTTTATTTTTATTATTGAACGTTAATTTGCTCCCAATTAAAGAGGAACAAATCTACACACAGTTGTTATGATAAAAAAATACGGGTCGAATTGAGTACCTCCTCCGTTTTTCGTCATTCAATAAATACTTATATATCGATATATCTTTTCAGATCAGCAACGGCTAATATTGAAGAGGTTTGTTGTTTTTAAATATATAATTAGGTAACTTTTATTATTGTTCATTTTTCAAACTGTTTTATTGATGATGATGATGTAAAACTAAGTACAGAATTAATCTTATCATACTATTCTAATTTCTAACTAATTGTATAAATCACGTATTCTCCTTGGACTAGACATTTACTTTCATTAGTGACAGAACTTACTACTAATATAAAATAAATACTTGTTAACTACCAAATTAGAAACAAAGTAATTTGAAATTATACTATTAAAACTTTAACAGTATGAAAAAAAATGTTTTGGGTCTATTATCATCTACTACTACATCTAGTAGCTTTTAATATAAATCGTAATTCATTGAACACATAAAAACAGGTAGTCTGTTTAAGCTAGGCGAAATCTATTTAAAGCAACATTATCTAGGTACCTATATAATATGCATGTTTATTGAAGGGATGTACGGCGGTGGCTGACTGGTGGCACTAAACGGATAGATGTTTGTTAATCTTGTGAAAACTTCGGAACAGGTTTTAATAAAACTTTACAATTATTCATCCTTAAATCCCACGGGACCGTCATAAAATGCTAAAGCTGCATATGAACAATCCAGGTTTAAAAATCCGTGATTAACAATTTTGTCTATTCCATACCTTTCTTGACGCGAAAGTACACCCTATTACTACCCTATTATTACTAATGTTTATGGAATATGCTATCAATAAAATCACAGTTTCTGACTTTTAGGGAGAAGGCAAAATAGGGATACCTTAGTCTCGTCTTCGTCGAAATATGGATTTATGATACCCATTTAAGAAGCAAATAGGGTGTAATGTACTTTCACGTCTGAAAAGGAATGCACGTATTACCGGTCACACTGTACATCCGATATATCAATAATTACACCAAGTTTTACGGTAGGTAGGTAAGTGCTTGTTTTTTATGCATATAATATAAAGTCTCACTGATTCAATCATCAATGACTCATCAACGCCAAACCGAAACCCTTGGCCCTAGAATGCTGAAATTTTCCACAGGGTTTCCTTTTGTGACGTTTACGTGAAATATATTTTTTTCAAAATTAATCCCTTAAGGTGGTAAAAAGGAGGGTAGAAGTTGAAGAAGCACGCGTTGAATAGATCGCGGGGCGTCCACTAGTGACGTATATATTTGTTGTTGTTTCATCCAGTATATGACTGTAGTATAAAACAATGGCATGATGTGATGAGACAGTTGAATGGTTACGTCGATGTATTGTGTTCATTTCTTTTTATTTGTTGTTCCATTATCTTTGAAACATTTATAAACACGCAAGTGATTTCTTTCCTACGTAAAATTAATACATTTATTATGATTATTTTTATTATTGGGCGATGGAATATATAGACTACGTGTAGCAATATAACTTACAGTATTAGTTTAATATTAAAGTAATGGGGAATTTTCGTTGACGTTTTTCTGACAGTTTTCGGGGCGGATAACTGTCATTACTGTCAAACTTTGTTTGGAAAGTATGACAGTTCTCCGCCTGGAAATCTGTCAGTAAAACGTCAAAGAAAATTCCCCATTCGACTTTGTTATGTAACTTGGCATATGTAGCTGATACTATCTACTATAATTAGTAGCAGTTAATTTATTAATAAAAATATATAGGTAATAATAATAATATGTACTCTATATGTCCAGAGATGTTTGATTATAAAAAAGATGAATAACTAAGTGTTTTGAATGCACTTACCCAGGACTGCAATCTGGTGAAAATTTGAATTGTGTAAAACCGTCACACAAGAAATAGTTATATATAGAAGTGTAGAAGTTTTTTTTCCGTTTATGTAATACCTATTAGCATTCCTAGATAAGGACGTTATATTTTCATTAGGTACTTTATTTACTAAACGTTTAAAACTTACGATTGATGAATAGTATGTACCTACATTGTAAATTATTGGAAAATAAATATTTTACTAATAACATCTTGTTTTACTGTGGCCAGTGCTGGTCTGTGACGATTAAAAATAACTATGAGATTACATATTTCTTACAAAAAGCCACAGGTTCGAAAGGGAATGTATTATTCGATGAGCTGGTCACTTTGCACCAATACCCTTAAGTACCGCTCCGAATAAAACGTTCCCACTCTCCGTACCTCTTAAATTTTAAATACCGGATATTGTTATACCCCCAAATGTACCGCATGTGAATAATGTAAGTAGGTTTGTTTCCTAATAAAATGACACAATTCGTAATAGGTACAGTGTGTAATGCATCAACAATTTTCAAATTGAAAAATTATTCAAATATGGAAACCCTTTAAAACCTATCACAATTGATTGCGCTGCTCGCAGAGATGAGATAAAATATACCACTTTATTTAAAGAAATACGTAATTAGGTAGTTCCAATAAAGGACTGCTGTATCGAATACCTCCGAGCATTTTAAACGGCGGCGTTATTAATAAATTCATAAATAAACTCGGTAGGTAGAAATATTGACTATGCGACAGTTTCTTAATGCACCGGGAGTGTGTCGTTTTGGCAGTTCTACACATTAGCGTATTTCCCCGTCGATAGGCGCCGATATCAATGATCAAGCAATGTCGCTAGCTTGAGTGATCGATATCGCATCGCACGGACATCTTAACGGCCCGCGATATATCGCTACATGGGGAGAGATGGTTAGGGTAGTGTAGAGCAGTGTCAAACAGTGGGAGGATTGTTGACAGTTAATTTTATCGTCGTACAAGCTTTTTTATTTTTGCTAAGGACAATTAGCAGAATTAAATAAACATATAAAAGAGCCAATAATAAATTTTCACATACAAACACACACACAATAGAATAAAACTACGAGTAAGTTCACCTTAAAATTAAAGAAAGGTACACAAATGAAAAAATTAAAACTATATGGCAAAAATAGAAGTAAACAAGTTACACAGTACACGTTAAAAACAAAACAAAATAAAAAAACCTTAGTCAAAGCTCACCTGACTCCATACTGCTACAGAATAAGACCACGTCTGCGGAAAGCGAATTACATAAGTTGCATGACCGTACCATGAAATAATTTTGCCTATACATATTTGGTATCAGCCAGGGGCGACTGCAGGAGCAACGGATTCTGCAGTCTTTACTGGAGTGCGACGAGAGATTTCCGACAGAAGTTCCGGACGGAATGTCACCTGATCCGTTAACGATCTCCGTAAGGTAACATATATCTGCTGTGTTACGTCTAGCCTCCAGTGACAAGAAGTGATACCTGCGACACCTATGATCGGAATAAAACGAGTGTTGGAACTTGAACTTGACTGTTTTAATGTGTTCTTATCACTTGATATACTTCTCAACAGTTGATATAGAGTACATTTGAATTGGAGATATATCATAATTCATACTCACCTAAATAGGTATTTCATTAAATCATATTACAAAGTTCTTTGGGTAGACAAATGATATCTACTTAAAACCTAGATACGAATTTACTTATAGATACACGGAAGTATAGCAGAACTAAATACAATTGAATAATTATTGAAAAAAAACCCGTCGCAACGATTATATCTACTTTGTGAAAGAAAACATTTTTGTCCGTCGTGGGAATATAGTTGTTAACTATCTATTCATTGTTACACTTTAAACTTGATCGGTAGGGTCACCCTTTTCTGCGAGAGATTTTTAGTAAAAAATTATCTTCGTGACCGCGCTGGGTCGGCCATGTCATGATGGCTGGCTGGCGATTCGTCGCGTCGTGCTATCTCAACAATGGCGGTCGTGTGGCTGCGGCGGCGGCCGGTGGCTGCCCGTGACACTTGACACGGCCCATCACGCACCCCACGACCTCCAAACTCTGCTTACATTATTTATCTAGCTTCCCACATTTTTCAGCGTACAACTCGCCATCATCGCAGAGAGTTCGTGCTTCTATTAGTTCTGGTTCAGTAGATCGGAGCCTATCGAATTTAACGCCATGTGTTCTATTCACTCTTCGGCTAAGGGCCGCTGTTGTCCTTACCTATATAGTATTTTGTAATATCTGTCTAATTATTTTTCGTATGATTAATGCGGTTAGTTAAAAAAAAAATACAAACCTTTATTATCTTGTTGCACTTTATTCAAAGGTACTATTTTATTCGATGCGAATATTTTAAAAACATGCACCACACAACAATCATCATGGGTTAACGTCCGGAAAGGAAACAAAAATATTCGTCCGTACAAATTGAAATTTAGCTGGGGCTATACCTCCTACTGTACATAGTTAAAGTGATTCAAAAGGAAGGTTTATTTCAGTTCTATTATTAGGTCATTTTAGAGGTTTTCAATGTGATGTCGATAATAAACACATGTTTGCGCTTACATTGCAAAGGATTGCTGAACCCCACGAGATAGATAAAATAATATGCTACAGTATTGTACACTTTATACCTAAAGGTTTACAAAGACGTCCGCGATAACCTATCTATTAGGAATAACCCATAATAACCATGTTTTATCCTCTGTGAATGTATCTACCTAGTGTGCTAGTGCTAGTTTGTTATAATAAAACAGCTAGATACCTGCTGTATTTGAGTTCGTTTTTAACAATGGTTACGTTTTTTTAGGTAAAATTAAAAGATATAATTAAAACTACTCTAGCTACTTCTTCATATTCACATGGACTAAGTAGTAAGTACTATACGTAACTTACTATCCCTATATGTAAGTACCTACAGGAATTTACTATGCGGTACTTAAGTTTCAATTTACAGACTACAAACTTAAGAAAACAAAAACACTTTCTCTTCGAAATGTTATTGTGGCTGCATCGAACTTAACAATGAGATCATCACATGGCTCAGATAATGATAAAATATTCATAGCTTTGCAACAGAGGCGTAATTGATTTTTAAGTCTGGATCCTCTTGAAGGAGATTAATGTCAAAGATAGAGAATAACATGTACAGATATACATACGTATTATGAGATTTTACGTTGCTATGTCCGAAAATGTTGTTATATAGGATCCTACTAGATAAACGTACCTATATAACAAAATAAGATTTGTATGGTAATCTTTTTTACAGTAGGTAGTTATAACAAGAACTACAAAACTGATTTTAATGTTTTTTTTAAAAGTGAAAACTTAACTAGATTTATCTGGGAATTGCTACGAAAAGTTGAAAAAAATTAAAGAGAAATGACATACATTACATTACATTTTGATTTTTATCAAGTTCGTACGTAAAGTCTTAAAGGTTGCTTGAGAGTTGGTCAAAACATCTAAATTATACTCAGAAAGCATAAAATAAAGTATCTAATCGATTTATTAGAGTTAAATCATACCTATGTTTTGTAATAACCTAACTATTTAGGTAGTTAATACACCTCATATTACGTTTCCGTTGTGAATTGACTTGGATTGTGTCGTCTGAATCGATTTAACTAAACAAGTAGATGTAAAATTCATATAAGATTCGTATCACTACATCAGTTTCGGCGTCAAATGCTAATACGTCAGCTCGTGTAACAAATGCTTTGTGTTTTGCGAGAACATGTGATTGATGCACTACAATTACAAGATGTTCCCGGAATATATGAGATGTGACTTGCCGTATCGACAATAAGCTTTTTCTGTCTGTCTCTGATGCTAATACAAATGTTTATGTAAATCGAAATGTCTTAAGGCGATGCGAGGACATATTTCTAGTTTATACTTATCGTATTGATTTTCGTCCATGAATAGCAAGTAGGTAAACCGATATAAAACTATAGGACATTTATGTAGGTAGGTTCGAAGTTTTTCAAAAGATATCTGGAACATACTATGTAAGTACCTACCTAGGCCAAAAGGTCCCTATTTCCCTGTACGTCAGAACTTTGAACGTAGGTAATGATAGTTAGGTATACATACATGTAGATGTGTCTTGGTATATTCATGAATATATTCAAAGTAATTTTGCTACAATTATACTTAGGTCGTCTTATGACAGGAATAACCCATTGAATGTAACAAATTAATCGTAGCTAAGCTTAAAGATTTGCACATATGAAATACAATTCCTATTAACTTCATATAAAGGTATTAAGGTAAGTTATGTAAGTATATTAATATGATTATGTATACATACATTATGGACAAGGATTAGGTAAGGTAACTATTACAATTTTACAATATTTATTATTGGCAACTAAATTTATACTTAAATAATGTTTTGCTGTCGTTAAATCACAATAGAAAGAGTCGCTGCCCTGAAATATGGAAGTGTGTTGCATAATTTTGTCAATTGCCTCGTTTATCACAAGTAGAACAAAACAATCGTTGAAAAATTGTTCACCGTTTTAAAATAAATGGCTCAGTTTTGAAGAAGAGTAAGCTTAATATCCAAATACCGTTCCGGCGATTATTTTCAGTCGGTTATAGGTACATTTCCATGTTTCAGCAGACAGATGTGCAGATGATAATTTTCATGTGTATGTAGGCAAGCGATGTCCGTCCTCAGCCCGTGACGTCTACATAATTCAACAGCTGATTAAATATGAATGCAGTTTGTGGTTCGATCACTGATATTATTCTGTACACTTTGAATGAGTGTTAGCAGATTTCGCCTTCGTAGTAGGTATAACTATAATATTATATCAGAAAAGTTGTTTTGCCAATGTATATTACGAACAGTATTTCCCTGCCATTCTATACATGTTTCATTCTTATAAATCTTCCTCTAAAATCACTATCCACTAAAGAAAATAGCGTCAAAATCCCTTTGTGTAGTGTGAAAGATCTAAGCATGCATAGGCGCAGAGAGCGAGAGGCGACTTTGTTTTATACTATGTAGTGGTTGACAACTACTGTCCCGACAGACATTTGTTTTACCGTTGTACCCCGTGTGTCGAAAGAAATACAACTGGTAGGGCAGACAAAGTGATAGCAAGTAGCTCATTCGCAGACCTACCGAATACGCAGAAAGTTATTTTATGAATTTTGGATTTTTATAAATATACAATTAACAATAAACAGTTGGTTCAATAAATGGTACCATTGTATTCTTGTAACTGTACCTTCATTTGATAACTATTCTCCAGTTAGATCCATAAGTAAAATATTCAATTGCAAAACGATTGAGGAAAACGACTGAAAAAATATCTGTTTATTCGGGTGGGTCGATTAACTCTCTTGCCTCATATCAAGGTTCAAATAGTAATATCGAATATGTATTCGGCTATTTCAGTAGTTATTTACGTTAATTTAGTCGACACCTTGTGTGAAGGAGCTACTCTATACAACTCAGCTTAATGCGCCGTGTTGACGTGCCTACATGTATGTACCTACATCGTCATACATAAGTGTGATTTAATAGGGCATCAGAAAGAATTCGTTCTAAACGATCGCTTTCGTCTGAAGGTAGCTTTTTGTTATATATTGTATTTTACATTTATAAAATTGTATAATTCAGTGTGCAACTAGTCATTATGACTCTACAGTCACGAGACAATTTTTACATTTTTTTTTATCAATAAGTATTTTCAAAATTATTTACATTCCTGCGCAACGCCTAAGGTGAAGAACCTATTATTCGTTATGTTTGTACATTCTTTTTACGTTAGTAACATCATCAACTACGCCGTAGTCATCGTAGATATTGTGATTTCGTAGAGCTGCTACGAGGTTAGCTCCGTAGCAATTATTATCTATGATGATGAGTAATAACTAAAACGCACGGAAAACTATCATTATTCACATAATCCTGAGGCTCACCGCAAACTACGACATAAACTTTTTTTTAATATAACAAATCGCGACTATGGTCAAAAGACGTGTTTTATCACTATATAATAATTGTTCGTGCACCCTTGATAACAGTGTCTGGTGGTAAATACAGATATTCTTGTTCTTCCTGGCATGTATTCCAGTTGCACAGCCCGAACGCGTAATCTGGCCCAAGGTAAGCGGACCCTTCCGCGAAACGGTCCTTTCCGCTTCGCTTTCGTCCTGATTCGTCACTTCGTTTGATTCTCGGCGGCACTTTTTGTAATACCGTGGCGTATTATCCTGTGCGAGATCTATCCATTATTCTTTTTTTATTTGATTATTAATACAGACATTATCTACAGATTAATGCAGAGGTGTAGTGTCCTCACCTGGCTTTTTTAAACCTTTTGGGACATTTTGCAAGGCTAATCGATGCGTATTGAAATTAATGCTAAGTAACTCACACGCTCTCGCACCACTGAATAAGTCATTGTTTTGATAAGACAAGTGTCGTACCTACGTACGTACATAAAAAAAAAACGCAATACAACATTTTCGTTTCTAATCGTTATCATTCTAAACGACCTGCGGTAATTTTATAATGAGCACTCGCAATGTTGTTTATCTACCCTTCAAAAACATTCGCAGTTCCGCATTGAGTATAATTAAATCAGCTGTCATCGACAACAATGAGCTTATTGTGTGATGTTGCGTCAGTGGTTTGATTCCCAGGAGTAACCCCTGCGATCTTGTTCCGGCGGCGTCGGCGGCGTCGCGTGATGCGGTGCGCAGGGCGGCGGCGGCGGCGGCGAGGGCCCTGGTGCGGCCCCGACATCTGCTCTCTGTCGTGGGAGTCTGATGCGCCCGCGCATGTAAGCCGATCGCCCGCCGCGCCAACAATAACACACAAATCACCCCGCTAGCCACTCTCCCACCGACACCCCTGTGAAGCTGTGGGAACCATCACGCAATAATAATGAAGTATCATAGCGAAATCCCTACTAAAGTATACACTTTCGAGGGTGATGGTTGGGATAATGGTGGGCTCGATTGTTGCACGCTGACCGGAAACACTGTTGTGATTGCGCGTACTTAATGTGTTTGTTAGTTGTTCCATTCGCTAAATTGTTTGTTTTAGTATCAAACATAGAGACAAGGAGGAACAGGAACTTAATATTTTCACCTTGATTTTGAGAAATACATTGGTATATAGGTAAAATAATCACCAGTATTATTTGCGACTATTTCTTGTCATGATTCTTAAAATACCTAACAAATAAAAATGGGTTTAAACTAACCAAAGTTAAGCAGTCAGCATACCTTCGGTAATACCCGATTTAAACTTTCAGAGTAATGTCAGTGCGGGTTACTTTAAAAAAGAAATGTGTTAACTTGATAATTAGATAATTCTTACCTGAATTTAAAACCGTACAGTAAAGGTTCAGTGGGCATAATAGTGATTCAAACCACCTGACGCTTCGACGCTGCCGCCCTGCCACGCCATCACCCGCATATTCGTTTCCATGAAATTAACTTGTACAATGAACACGTTGTAAATGACCGGTACAAAGCAGTATTACATAAATTAAAGCGGCGTATTTGTCGATGCATGCCTGTGATTAGGTGGGCGGCGGCGGTTACACCGGATGACTCATTTTGTCTTTAATATTGTGATAAACTGTCACATTTTGCGCAATAAGGTTATATACGAATGTGAATATGGGTGAATTTCTTGCACAAGCTGTGTTGTGTTTTCAAGGAGTTGATTATACTTTCAATATGACTAAAGATAATTGGATCGATTAAGTTCTGATGATTACTTTTATTTAACAAAATAAAATATATACTTATAAATTAACTAATTTCACTGGACAGTTCCTTGTTTTCTGAAAAAATTACAAATTGTATGTTAGAGAGTACCTATCAAACAAAAAGTGATAAACAACTAAAAAATAATACAAGCGTTACACTACTTAACGTTTGAAAATGTGGGTCCTAATAATTATGCAAGTCGTGAATCCTCATTTAGCTCGAGCATGGTGCAGCATATGGTCCCCCGGCGGGTAGGTCACGGACCATAAGCTCTGCGCGGGCGCGTGTCGTCACTTGTGCCCGGGGGTGGCGGGGCGCTGGCGTCGCGTGCCGCTTTTATAAGCTCTTAATGAAATTAACGATGCTAGCCATCGACAGTGCCATATTGCTCGAATCATCCCCAACCAAAACTTTTACAATTACAATTACCTTCTGTCTAACCCCCAGCGTTTTTAAATTACTTACACTTTTTTTGGAAATGGTTAATTAACCTTGCTTTTAAATACGCCCACGGTTTAGATGTATCGCAAACGTCTTTTATGTTGAATCTGCTTTATTAGAACTCTATATTATATGTTCATAGCTGAGATAAGTTAAGACAGTTTATAAGAACGAAAGTGTACCTAATAACAGGCACCAGTTTCAGCGCTAGTTAACTGCTACTACGAGTATATATAGTGATAACGGGCTTACAAACAATAGGTGGGTTTCACTAGTTCCACTCGGAATACCATACGAGAAAAAAAAATATTCGGTTTCCGTTAGAGTGAAAAGTAAGAAGAGGTGTCATTATTTAAAATCTTAATAGTTGTCAAATATTTCTGTCAGGGCAACAGTGCTTGTAAATATTATAAAGACGGCGATAAAAGTAACCACCTAAAAACCACTGAGACATCATTGAACTTTGTGCCTTGGGGTGACGACACAACAGTTTGTCTTTTAGATAACTCTATACACCACTGTTTCGACAATTTATATTTGATTTCGAAATATTCTCACAGGACCTGGCATGACCTAAAAAGAGGTCACATAGAAGATAGTTTCTATACAACGATTTCATTGATATTTCACACTTGGGTTCAGTTAGCGGCCAAGTGGTGGATTTGCCTGTTGACATTCCCTACCTTTCGTCGCAAATCGCTGAGTACAGTTGCGGCAATAACGTTATCCATTATGGCACTATGAATGGGTCCAGTTATTGGATATTTATTTACTTTCGTGTTCCTTGGTGTCGCCCCAACCAGTTGGATCGACCCTTCGCATTATCTCTGTGAAGACGGCGTAACACGTGCGCCTGAGCAAACACATGTTAAACTAATACGAATCGCCTCCACCCTACCTCTTCGCACCTTCCAGATAAGATAACGGACCGTTTACTATTAAGAGTAAAAAAGCTCCTAATTAGAATCGATATCTTTATTTTTTATAGACAAATGTTATCCAGATACCTATTCTAGGTGCTTGGTATATATACTCGTACCTACCGACTGTATGACAAATTATAATTGATAGAAAATAATAAAACAAATATTTGATCAAAAAATTCTAACAACTCTCTGTACTTGTGCGAATTGAAAACTCATTTGATCTCTTATTTGAATTCTGAGTTTACGAAACTTTCACAAGATTTTTATCGCGATTTATGTAGAGTTTACCTCCTATGGGTATTCCGCGGTAGGTAGAGCTATATTTTCGTGCTATAGAAAGTGTCATTGTCTGCCAAATACTCACGACCGACTGGGATGAATTACGGCCGCCGTAAAATTTTTAAGCCGCGTTCGAAATTTGAATGAGCATTTAAACGAATACGCGTTTCCTGTCGCAGGGCACGGATCTCTGAATCTGCGAGGTCAATAACCTTGCCTTCAAAATCACACATGTTGCCGCCGAAATAATGAGGTATCTGACGATCTATGTATATACTACTCACCTACAATATAGTATATGTATAGTTAAATATATTATACTTAGTCGATAAATATCTAATAAGACATTCTTATAAGAACTCGGTCATCCTATCACCAAAATACATATACGCTAGGTATCACGCCTGTTTTCATATTGACTAAGGTTATTTACGAAAAGAAACCAGCAACCAGTGATTACACAAAAAAAAATATATTGATCATCCAGATTGTCGTTAGTTCAATATTATTATTTATCACATGCCGTAAAGGTACACGGTCCGGATGCTATGGTAGATCCAGTAGCCTGTTGGACGAGATAGCCAAATGCTTAGCCACCATACTCACCTCAGTTGCTCTCTTCGTACCCATATCTCTACCACTCTGGTAATATGAAATATTAATATGAATGTCATTAGTTATAATGGCAATTTGCAGTGATGGTTGACAGTTGCAGACAGCGTCACGGCCACTTTCTTCGTCGAACTTGGTTTTCATTTCATAACACTAAACGATAAAAGTGACAAAACATGACGCGAGGAAGTTCAAAGTAAAGAAGCCATTAATTACTTAAAACAATAGTTACGACAGTAAAACTTTGTACGGTGACGTCTTAAATGTAGAGTAATAAATCCAATTCTCTTCAATTTTACATATAACAGATATATATCTCGGGTCCAGCTATTATTCACTTCGTCCGATAAAGTATACCTACTTATTCAACGAATAATGTAAAGCGGTAACAGTAAAATTAGGATCGTTACATTTTCCGTTGAGAATTCATGAATATCCGATTATTGTGAACTCGATTTATTGAATGTGTTAATTAATGCACCGGGTGAGTAATGTGTTCTGGAGCAAGCAGAGCCAAGTCCGGGCCTATAGAAGCATAGGCGGCAAGCGGCGGTAGTTTGGCCCCACCTGCCTCAGCTTCCGATCTTATATTTGACTTTGAAAAGGGCGATTGCCCGTTTCTACCGAATCTTTCTGTTCAATAATTCAATGCCGAACTAGTTTTTAAATTATTCTCTCTAAAAGATCTCATAGTTCCCATTGTATGGTACCATCGTTGATTACGTATGCTAGAATATATTTTATTAATGTGGGAAGAAGTATGTAATGCAGTAGCACTGTGTGATCTTGTTATGCCATGTTCATGCAAGCTTAAGTTTTTTTTACGTATGTTAACGGAATCTAAGCTATCTTAGCCCAATTTGGAAGGCTTCGGCAGTGGAAACCGATTATCGATGTTAACTTAAGAGAAGTGGGTGCGGAGATCTATTCGATGGGTGAGTCTCGGAAACTTAATTTCACTTTTTTCAGTCAGTCTAGAACTTGATAGGTAAGTACTGGCAGTACCTGTATCCGAAAAGTATCTGAAAAAACTACATAGTTACTTGACTGACTTGAATTACTTAGGTACTTAGTCGTTTTCCGGAAATCATGGCCGGAAATAACCCGAGAGCGTCGCGTTCGGTAGGTGTGAGCTTGCGAGGTGTTGTGTGTGCACACGTGCTCCAGGACACCATCTGTCCCTTACCGGGCTGCGAGAATCGGTGCTCTATGGCAAGCGACGACGACAGCGGCGGCGGCGCGGGCGGCTCGAACAATGTGCGCTTTCAGAACAAACTATTAAACTTATTCTCTTTCTGACGTAACAGTTTAATACATTTAATGTCCTATACATTGTTGTTTATGAAATAACCAACACTGATTTGTATGCGGCATTGTGTCTGAGCTGATGTCCCGTGGTAGTTGCCTACATAAACTCATAAAATTATGGACGTTAGTTATTTAGACCTAAGATTGTATTTATTTATTAAGAAGATTAGTAATTTTAAATTAAGATGAAAAAGAAAATCAATTAACTAACTAATGTAAACTAAGTATACGTAGGTATCATCATTTGTTAATGTAAAATAAAGGCAAGGAAAAAATGGTTTGGTAACGAACATCCCTAACAAGGTAGCCACACCCTGTAAAAGCGATAGTTAGCAAATATTACTGGATATGATGTGGACTATTGTCCACATTGAAAAATAGTTGAGGTTTTCTTTAAAGTATATGAAGAATAATATTTACTTTGCAAATAATAATATACATTCTTACGGTAACTGAACAACCGAGGGCTATGGGCTCTATTTTCGTCGTTTCTAAATTTTAAATAAGTTTTTTTCATAGAGTTGAGTTTACCTATATTCAAATATATACTTGACAATGATACGAAATTTGAAAATGTAATTTCGTATCGCGCTTCTAAACAAACGTGTGTAACACACTCACACACATAATATACAGCTAAATGTGTTGCTAAGCGCTAAACTCGAGAACGGCTCGACGAATTTCTCTCATTATTTTTTTTTGAGCTTATAAATGTCAGGAGCTTATGAACGAAAAAATATAAGAAAATTTCAAAGGAATAATACGAATTCAACAGACTACGTCTGTCGGGTCCACTAATACCTACTATGCATAACACAGTCTTTTTCTCAGAGCTACTTATTTTAGTAATGAATTTAAGGTGCTGAAAAAGGCACTATAACTGTTTTGCTTACACTGCGCGGGAGGGAGTAGAAGATTTGTACATTGTATTTGTTCAGATAAGTACTTGATTTAATGAAGTATTTTTTTTTAATTTAGAGTTACTACTAGTTACTGCATTAAATATTTTATCTTACGCCGCGTGCTCCACCCATATTACCTGTGGCGTTAGCTTCGTAGACAAAAAGTATTATTATTATTACTACATTAGGCCCAATTGTTACATAATATCATTACAGGATATAAGGGATGTTTCCCCAAGTACCACCGGTGCTGCGTCGGCGCTCACTGTAGCCAGGTGATCGCCTTTGAAAGTGACTCGGTCGCGCACCAACCTGCCGCAGCCAGCTCCATTGTCTGCGGGAATGCGCACACGCAGCTGCCCCGACCCCCAACCCCCACACACAACGAGCAATATTGTATTTGTGCAACTGCTAACTTTGAGCGAACTGTCTAAAAAAACACACTGTAACAAATCCCTAACATTTATCTGCTTGCGCATCCATCGTGCCGACTGCGTCACCTGCTTTGTGGATCAGCTGACTGAATTATGGCGTCTTTCGTACATAGATCGCTCTCTGAAAACTTTTCGTTAAACACTCTCTAAATACTATCGTGTCTGGTTTGATGGCCATATTGTTACATTGTGCAAACGGCAAAACAGCGTGTAAACACCACAAAGTAAAATTTTGTTATTGACAAGGAAGTGAGGTGTTTAATCTACGTCATATATAATACAAGAAAAACAATGAATTAAAAGATCTTCAAGGCGCTATGTACTGTCTAACAAAACTTCTTTAACACTAGTGGGTATAATAGATTTCTGACCTCTCCTCTTTTTTAGTGCTGAATTATTTTTTAAATTATTATCTTAAGGTAAGTTAAGTAACTTACCTTAAGATAATAATTTAAAAAATAAATAATAATTTAAAAAATAATTACAGTAAAGAAAGTTCTTTACTGTATATAATGTAAGTTGGCTAAAACATCGGCAAGATATTCCTACCTACTTGTAATTTATCCGACTTCTCAGAATTTTAAAGCCACTTCACTTGTCACGATTTCATCAAAATCACAGAGCGCTTGCGGCGTTCACTGATCCCTTTCCATCTTCTTCACTCTTGTTGGATGGTATTAATTTCAAAGCAGGACAGAAGAATCTATTCAAGTTCGACTCGAAAATAAAGTATTTTCATTGAACTGGCATAAAAGAACCATGGAAGATGAATGAAGCTCGTCATTATTTTATTTTACGACATTTTTTGTAATCGCTCCAAAAATAGCTTGAAGTGTTTTTATTTTTACGTTGGGTTCTTTTGTACTACAGAGTCTACCTGTATGATGGCGGGTGACTCGTATTTCTGACACTATTTACACATGCTGACCTTAAGAAACTAGATATAATACTATGTACATCTTAAACATTATTCTGTTGCCGTCACTTTAGTGCCGTCGTCCCTTTGTTACATCTCATTCGTCATGCGAAATACATACATAATATGTAACGTACATTTTCCTGATGTTGGCGCTCAACTCTAGTCTTGATTAGAGCGAAGAATAAATCTATAATCTAACAAGATTCCTGGAATAGTCCAGTAACATTGTTAATACAGTTCCTGATAGCAGTTCCGCGTAATCATCAATCGCACGAAATAGCATGCGTAGATTTTGTTTTTCTCTTGTTAGAGTTGAGTCTGTTGCGCAAACGTCGATATTGCGGGTCGATAAGGCGGTCCACGCTCGCGCAGGGCCCTGAACTCTGCTAACCTAATTGACAAGCGGCGCCCGAGCACGTCTCACATCATCGATCAACTTGACCACCACAATCGAATTTCGAAATTCATATCATTGCGGATATCGCTCTCCCGATACAACTAACAACAGGTATTTTATGCCACCTATATTTTGTCCTTACTTCATACATTCAACTAATTTACATCCATGACAAAAGATAATAAATTATTATCCCGAAACATACCTGAGTCCAAACTAGGATCTGTACTATGGGTGTCAGAGGCTGATCTGTACCTATAGATGTTTTTGAGTTTTTGGGTGTCTTATATCTGTGTAGATCTTACACCTACCGAAAAGATACATAAATCTCCTAGACACACACAACACTATAAATAATCACTAAAGCATTATGTCGGAGGGGTGAAAATCGAACCAGCTACTTTCATCCTAGCATATAGTAGTCCATCCCGGTCACCATGATATAAATGATGAATATGGATTTGGTTTATATTATAGTGTGACCGAGCCTTATTATTACCTAAGCACATACATATGCACTCAGGAAGTCTCCCCTTATACAAGATTTTTCCTAACAGGGGAGTCGAACATACTTACTTGTAATTACAATTGCTTAATAAACAAATAAACAAACAAATAGGTACTTGCTGTCCTAACAACCTCGGGTCTGTATGTATAAGTATTGTTCGACCTTGAATAAGTAATTTACTTCATATTATAACTAACAGAAACGTTGGCCTTTAAATAATGTACTACTGTGAACTCTATTTATTTCAATATTTAGGTACCTGTAAAATAATATGTTATGATTAACATTGTGTTGCATAGATTTCACCTGAGGTGGCACGCGTCGTTGGCGCAACTTGCGATGAAGTCACGCAGAAGCCGTCACTATAATCGTGCGACAAGTCTTGTGATTTTAGCAATATCAGATTAAGGCCTCATTAGAGCAACGCACACTTTGCCCGTAGGTCGTGAATGAGCGAGTTTTATGTATTTTATAGGTCAACCCCTCAATACTGTGCCACACGAGCTTGTTAGACAGTTTGTACAAGCACTGAACTGTAGTAGGTTTAGCGAATTTGTTGTTATCAAAAAATGTGATTTGTCTGGCTATTGTTGTACAATTCAAGTAATTAATTTTCAATATGAGGAAAAGTGAAGAAGACCTTATCTCATAAGAACCTAATGAAGATAATAGAGCACACAACCTTTGAATTGAGAAAAAATCTTCTAAGTCATACTCTTTTCTCTTTATCGGTTGAAAAGTAAAAGACGGAAGGCGCCGCGTTCATTGCAATTCTAGTTGTGTTTCACCCGAGTATTAATGGTTCTACAGAGATAGCTGTCATTCATAACTACCCACAGCTAAACATTTAGGGTTACCCAACGTCATAGTATGTAGTGAGTCCAGTTAATACAGGATGCCTTTTGTATGCCGGTCTAATAGGTTTTCTTTGGAGTACCAGGGCTGGATAAATTTGGAAAATAATTACCAATGCCTAGTGTTGGGGTCGAACCAGTTAGTGATTACAGCTAGGAGAATTTAAATAGCTAAAAACCCGTTGTATTCATAGAATGCAGTAATCAGATTTATGTAAAAATTTTGGGAAAGAATGGACTCTACGAGTGGGTACCATAAGTTAGTGTTTCATTTACAGCATTCATTATGTATAAATACTTAGCGGCCGTGACATTTCAAAAGATATCAGATACTTATTAGAAACTGTGCAATTATTCTGGCGTATCTCGCCGGTGGGTGATAACGTGCGTGTTTCCACGGCAGCGGACTGATTGCAAACAATGGAACAAGTGTCGTGGCGCCCGGACCAACATCTATAACTTACATCTAGTCGAGACGGGGCCCTACTCTACACCGTTACTGTGCATATTCAAGTGAGTGAGATAACAATCACCATTACCTGCCAACGAAAAGTAAAAACAAAATTTCTCCATCAATATTTTGACATGCTTGGTGTATAGGTAAGCAATGTATGTTAAAATTGATATGGCAATGTAAGGTACAACTTACATCTAAAGTAGCGCGGCCAGTTTTATAATGTTCAAAGAAAATTGTTCTGCCTCTAAAGCAAATAGAGTACTTACATATCAACTTGCGTAGAGCTGATTATGTGCTGATTCGCTTATGCGATTCGACTTAGAATGTAAACTTTATTAACTTTACATACGCACCTATCAATTTCTGTTAAAGAAACCTATCTAAAATCTGCTGCTCTGCATACATTATATAGAAGGGCAATGTCCTGACGAAACATAGCAAATTTTCAATGCACAGCGCTCAGTCACACCACTTGTGCATATGAATATATTGCTTCGTTGCATCGACACATAAGTGTAAATCGTACCTAAGCCGCGCCGGTGAAGCCCCGAGGCGCGGCGGGTATCTGACTTGCGTCAATTTTTCATGATGGCGCCTGTCACCCGAGCGCATGCCAGCCGCCAGCAAGATCCGTTACCGGAACCAACTAGCGCTGCCGCTGTCACTACAGGTATAGGTGCCGTATATTTTATACACTACGAATTTATACCCACATTACAATAAAATAATTGACTGATATGAAGTCCTTAGGCCTTGAGACCGGACTATACACATACATATACAGGTAGCAAGTAATCAACTCAATAGTGAATAATTGTGTGTTTTTTTTCTCAACAGGAATGATTGATTGATATGAATAGGTATATTGGGTTTAAAAAAATGTACCTGACACATATACGGGATATTCTCCTATTGTCAGATATTATTGGGTTATCTATTCTTCAGGCAATGGACTTCATGTGGCTAATGATGATGATGATGGCTTGAACAACCTGGAACAACCTTACCTTACAATCTAGTCCATATAAAGTCGTATAAAACAAACTTTGACATTGCTTTATTAAAACAATTAAGATCCTGTACTTTAGGATTTTTTTACGTCCGTGTAGTGTCTGCTGAGGCCTGAAAACTAAATACCTAATGACGATGGTGATTTCAGTGTTGTTTAACGTTTAACTAATTGAGTGACAGGCCGCGGCGGCATCGACAGATAGGCCCTGTAAACACGTCGCGAGTATCGACGCAATCTATTTATAATCTGGCGCTCACCGTGTGTTAAACGCTCGATATTTACGATATAACATCGTGTTGTGGTAGGAGGCTTTCGAGGTATCGATGGATCGTTAATAATAAGGCTTTTTTGTTTAAATACCGTAACCGCGGCGAGCGGTTGGGCAAGTATCTATTAAATTGATTGGTTACAAACACAACAAACCGACCGTAGACCAGTACACTAATGATTGTGATTGCATATTATTATTGTAAAATATTTATTTTTCTTATGAATCATTTGAGGTTTTGTAATAACATTTTAAGTAGTCAGTAGTTAAATAGTTTATAAACAAGCTTAAATTAAAATTGTTAGC
Organism: Conopomorpha cramerella; assembly: GCA_012932125.1. NCBI lineage: Eukaryota > Metazoa > Arthropoda > Insecta > Lepidoptera > Gracillariidae > Conopomorpha > Conopomorpha cramerella. Next base: position 40,964 of record SJJU01001108.1, on the reverse strand, counting down.
GAAACTCTAAAAAGTCACTGAGCCCATCTTACCAAACAACATTCCCCAAGGAACCCACTATGTTCGAAAAAAATAATGTCACCTCTAAAGGGGTCGATTGATTAGTTTGTACGAAGAGGTGAATCTTTTTTTTAACATGACATTCCCTGGGGAAAGTTGTTTAGTATCATAGGCTAAGTGACTTTCTAGAGTTTCGCCAAAGTTTTTGATTTAACGTTATATGTTAAAAGTATACTTTAGTTTACTACTACTTCCATGCATTTCACTTGCTTCAGTGAAAGAGACATCAACGCGCAAACAATGTTTTTTATAGCTTGTGCGATCTCATTATCTTGTTAGTTTTTGCAATAACGCCTTAATTAATATGATGGTGTACTATTAAGTACTATATTTAATACCTTCTGTATAATGGGCGAGGCCTTGGTTTATTTTTAGACGGCGTACGATCGCGGGCAGCCCTACGGGGCGCGGCGGCGGCGGTGGCGGCAGCGCGCACGTGCGCCTGCGCACTCGGGCTGACTCAGCCGCAACAACACACGGCTATTGATGCCCGAGTCTCTTGCCCTAATTGACAATTTTCTTCTTATCTTTACCGGTTTAGTTGCTGGCCCGTTTGTAATAATCCAGCAAAGCTCCCTGAATTACGAGAAACTGACATTTCTGTGTGTTGTGAAATCTGTCTCGTCAGATTCGTACCTGCACAGTGGGACACCATCGGGCTTTTGATTGATTGAGATAATCGGTTAACATACCAACTTAACCGTTTTGCTCGTGTGATTCCAGCTGCTTGATAAAGGCAACTTTTAATCAACTTTACTTTGCTTCCTCGCCAATTGGATTTTACTAGTCGATAGTTGATACTAACTTTTAATTTGATGGCATTGTACAAAAACAGTACCTACCACTCCTTTGAAAAAATACGCATTAGCATTTAAATAGGGATACTTAATGGATTTTGTTCTGCACTTTCTGTCCTTGTACGAGTAACACGTAAACAATTTTAAATTAAACAATTACTGCGATGATAAGCACTTTACGGTAGAGATCACCCATTCATTCTATATAACCAGCTTACTAAAACGTAATGAAAGTGGAATTTGTACATTAGTTTAATACGTGGTGTATGGGGTTGTATGATCACCTGCGTGAGCCATTCGCAACGCTCATCACATAGCTGCTGCCTGAGACCACCCTCGCCACTGCCCCGGCGCATCACCCACACATCATTTATATCCATTATCCTTTACCATTTAAACTTAATGATTAATTTAACCTCATTTCAAAATATTCGGTTATATTTATTTTTTGTGTCATTATATTAAGTCATCGTCTTAATTATTTGATAGGTTCATGGTTTTTGCTCATGATTGTACGTCTTTAATTAATATTAAAAAGTTGCTACGCAACACAATTAAATAAAAAAATCTTGACCGAATTCGTTGATACGACTTGGAAAAGTGACCGGGGTAATTTTGGAATAACCCAAAGTAGTAGTTCAATAACGTCTTAGAATATGAATATAATAATTTCTATCCCACGGTGTTTATTTAAATTAAATTGAATATTTAGTAAAGTGTTAGTTGTTCCAATTTACTATTGTCGTTGCTATTCATTATTCAATAATTTGGAGTTCGAATATTAAACGTTTCATTGTGCTAAAGAAATAATACTATTATTGTTGACTGAGGATTGTGTGGGGAAGCTGGAAACCGATTTATAAAATGCAACGAAACCCTTCATTATAAAAGTGAACCCGTTATTTATTTGATGAACAATTGCACAGTGTCGGGAACAGCTACCCTACCAAAGCGATACTTAACATTTCACAAAAACACCAAGGAATTGTTCCCAATGATCGTTTGTACGTTAGTTTTTCCTACTACTACTGTATGTAATTTGAAATTTGGCCCATTAATTTAGATGAAAGATTGTTACTTCAGTTTAAACCGCTCACGATTGTAATGCCTTTGTGCGAATATGGTACCTACTTATTATTTTTATTTATTGTGAACTCTTTTCATGTGCACTATTGATCCGACTTATTTTGCATTTAGCGCATATTTCATAGCTTCAATTGCCGGTTACACGTAAGTAATAACATGGAAGTAGAATGCCAGTTTTGCTACATAATATTCGGCTTTACAATTCTAAGTGAACTCATTTTTTTATTGATATCGTATTATAGGTACCTATAGACTATTCTATTTTCATTATTATCCCTATTTGGCAAGAGATTCCCAGTTTCCTAAGAACTCAGTATTCTCTTTTCAAAATGATCCTTAATGAGGATAGAGAGAACCTTTGAGGAAACAGTCTCCTTTCACAGAATTAGCACTGCTGTGGATATGGGGAATAGTTGATACGGTCACATACCTAGAGCATATCATACTATCGGTGTGATGGTACACATTTATGTTAAGGCTAGACTTGCTCGATTACGATTCATTATCATCTGCTACATGACATCCTATGCTGGACGAGGGCCTCCTCCAATGATTACAAATCATTTGGGGCGAAATGCTAATAAGTGGTGTTGCATTTCAACTCACGGAGAATGCTGCTGCCTGTCCTCTGGAGTTCTCTCGGTCTCTTACGGCCTCTTACGACCCTCACGGCGGGAATAGTTGGGGTGGTGACACAGTCATGTTTTCTAGTCGTCGTCACCACAAGTCTAATTACGATTAGAAATATAGATTAAACTAGTGGTGGTGGCCCCGCGGTTTCATTCGCGTAGTTTAGTAGTACCTGCATCCCAAATTTCAAGCGTCTAACTTGAGCCGTTTAGGTTTTTCATACAAAATAATTTTCCCGTTTATTCCCGTTCCCTTGGGAATTTCAGGAATTCCTTTCTTAGTGCTCCCCTATGGTACCTTAGCTATGTCCGTACCAAATTTAAAGTGTCTACGTTTAGCCGTTTGGGCTGTGCGTTGATATGTCAGTCAGTCATTCAGTCAGCTTTTCCTTTTATATATTTAGATATATTGCTATATTTTTTATTGCTGTTTAAACCGTGACTCGCTTGGGTAAGTATGCAAGTCTAGGTAATTAGCAATTAAAGCAGTTATTTCGGGTGTACGGCAGCGGTCGCGTGCAGGCCATCCGTGTTGGCTAGTAGTGTTGCGCCTTCAGAACCTGTATTGGTTTATGCGCGCCCGCAATCGCCTGTCGTGTCGCGGTCGCGATTATCGCGCGACGAAGACGCCATAAATAAAAGATAGAAAGTAAGTAAGGCGACGGGAATAGAAGCGGCGGCGGCGGCTGCCGGTGGCTCTGCCGGCCGTATCGGCACCACCGCAGACTAATGGCCACAGAATGACCTATTTGCATGTCTGTGGAGATTTAAATATATCTGGAGCTTGGCACGTGAACGTGAAACATGTTGTGTAGCCTGCCTTGTAAAGGATATGTAAGTGAAAAATTTTTTACACATCATTTGTCATGTATGGTAAATAAAACAAAATTTATTAACCTTATGGCCTGTTATTAATCATTTTCCACGGTTCACACTACGTCTGTGACTGTATATTTACCGTGTGGTCTTCAAACAAAAGACATTGTATTTTACTTTACAAGACGATGTAGGAGTACAATGTTTATTGGCAGAAGCAATATTGGGTATAGCGGTGTAAGTAACACAAATGCATATAAGTTTATTGCATACCACACACGCTTAGGTCCTAATTTACAGATATTCTCCAGTTTTCGTAAAAAAAACTCAATTGTTACAGCCATAAAGATGGCGAGAGTTAAAATCCCCGACAATGATGGCAAATTCTCAGTGCTATAATCTGGTGTAATGGTTGGAGAGTGCAAACCCTGAGTGGTGACCGCAGCTGTGGCGGCTGAGATAGTCGGTGACGAGTCAATCGCGCCCACAAACATGACGCCGCCGTCGCCGCTCGACTTTTTACAATGCAAAGTTTAGTAAAGTACAGTTATAACTTTTTAGGTTGGTGCCAACAATACACTAGTCGTTCGTCATCAGTTAGAAAGGGCATTTATGAGGATTACATTTTTTGAATATCCGAATAGACAGTGAACTTAAAATTAAGGTCACTTTGAAGTTACAAAAGACAACAGTAATCAGACAAACAGTAAGTTATCACGCATTCAGAGTCTTGTTGTTTATGTCAGTAGGTATGTCTATTTAATCATAAAGGAGCTTTATTAATATTACCTTAGGAAGCTATTTAAAGAGCAGGTAAGACCAACTACTGTGTGGTAAACGTTACATGTGTAACGTTATCCCTAATAAAAACACAAACTACTCGCCCCTCTTAACAACCAATTCTAGGTAACTCACTTAATAGTCATTTCTAAAATATACATACTTTTATCTGCTTCTAAACTTAATCGCTACTAATAGTAATTCTCTGTAGTCATAGGACACGAACATTGTTTCATCCGGAGATCCAGCCGCGGCGAGCCAAAACCACGCAAACTGCATTACAGGTTTCTCAATCGGTAGCCAACCGAGGCTTAGATCTCTTGCAAATAATTAAGAGGACTTAAAAATATATCCTGTTAGCGTACAAAAGAGAAATGCAAGCGCGATAGCATGTTGAATGCGCTTACGGCAGCGGCAAAGGAGCCGCCTGCCGCCGCGTAGGAGCGCTAATGCAGTCTTGATGTTCCTGGATAGCTGGCAACACTGCTCCTCCTTCCCTCCATTACAATGGATAAGCCTTATTGACGACGCATAAAAGGTCCTATTTAAAACCCGCGCAATCAGCCGCTAGCTCTGCGAAAAGTGAATTCCTATAGCCTAATTAAGTTACTTTAGCCTAACTTAGCGTTATCAAACTATGCGGCGACAACCACCTGATAAATGCTCGGGGGCAGACTGTATGGAAACAAACAGTATATTTGTATTGAACAGTGCCTACAATTATTTGTGTAGGGTAATGTTTGTTTTTTATAAGTTGTATCGGGTTTAGGAAGAGATAATTAAAAAGACGCTCACTGAATAGTTATTATTACTATTTCAGATTACTTGCATGTAGCGAGTTAACAAATATTGTTAACATTGTTATTTCATTTAGATAATATAAAATGATGAGGCAACGTGACAGGTGTTCCACATAACAACTTAGTTGGTGTACAAGAAAGCGTAAGAAGAAACCACAAAGAAACTCAACTTGGTTGGACAAAAGGATGAATTATGTGATGGTCAATCGTTGTAAATAATCAATTGAAATAAAGAACATCTTACATTTAAAGAGAAGACATATCAGGGTCTTGCATATACGAGTAACAATGTTATTATATTGTAGTATTAATTGAAAGGCTTTGCGGGCGTCAGCGGGCGGGCCGGCACCGGGCGGCGCGGCGGCGGCGGCTGCGGCGGGGCGTGTGGCAACAATATCGGCGCAGGCGCAATCCACAATTATCTAGTCACAAACCCCGAGATCAATCAAACCATATCACCTTATGTGGGTCATTAATTACTATAAACAGTAATTACTTTAATTATTCTCAACATACTTTGTGTGAAGTCGTGAAGCCATCGAAGGTCGGTGCAGAGTCTGATGAAAGAGGATTATAGAAAGGATCTCCATTATTATTTCAATAAGTATTGCGATGTTTTAACTCTTGTATGATTTCTGTAATGGAAGTATTATGAAACATTATTTGCATTTTCAATAGTGATCTTTTGAGTGTTTTGTTTCAGTACAATGATAGGAGTGGCTTATGGGTTTCGAATTGATCTGACAAGAATCTCGGCATGCCTACGCATGGTATATTTTTATGTTATATTCATTGATATAAAAGTATCTACAAAAAATGTTTGCCTACATTAATATACACAGTATCTGCTTAAACCAACTTTATGGTGCTAATAGTTACACTTAAAACTAGTCCTACCTAATAGTAATTCGCGTGACTAACAATTATCTTAACTCTACCTTACTTCAATCTATAACTTGTATCAAGTACTTTATTTTAATGCATTAAGAACTAAATTAGCTGCAATAGATGTTGACTGTAGTAGCAGGAACCTGGACAATAGCATCACCAATATAAAGCGAGTTCTAGGTTCTGTGAAACTTTTATATATTGCAGGCCCGGCCAAGTGTAATCTGTTTAACAGAAAGGTACCATCCAATCTCTACCCTCGAGCTCCGTCGTAATTACAGTAATCATCATGAAAGCGCCGCGGAACCATAACTATTACAAAATTGACCATTACAATTTTTTAATTCGCTCTTTTAGCGAATAAACAATAAAATTGCTTAGCTACCTTTTCCTAATTTCTCACTTAGCAGCTATAACCGACAACAAGGTGTGAAGGAGGAGGTAATCTTTTTTGTTTTGAAAAAATATTTTTATGCATTTCGCATAAAAAATCGACCTCAATTTTCTTCAACGCATCTTCCTCTGGGTTTGATTTATCACCTAACACGCTAAATTAAGATTTTCGTAAAAGAAAACAATTGTTGTTTCATCTGTGTAGTTTCGAAACAGTATTTTTGCACGTGATACATAACAACGGCAGCCAAAGCCAATGCTGTACAAAGATTATGATCTAGGTTCGCAATACGTCAGTGCGGGGTACCTCATGCTGGAATAGGTTATCGTTCGAATCATTTATTCCTATCATACATTTGTGCTTCAGTCATAAATCGTTGATTATTGAGAACATAACTTTCCGCCGTTTCGAACTTGTATGTGCGTAGTTTGTTGTGTCTGGAGGCGCCCGCGCCGGTGATTGTGATTGACGTGCTTGTGCAAAACGCGACGTAGCTCAACGTCTGTTTTATAGGTAAGCGTATCATCACGAGCGTTAGATCGCAGGATTACAATTAAATTAGCTAATAAGTATTATAAGAGCGTCATAGAAGTGTCAGCTCGGGGCTGTGTCGGGCGGGCACGAGGGCCCGCGCCGGCGCACGTCAGGTGATCTCTATGCCGTGACTCAACAGTACTCCGCTAACGAACCGGTGTGGTGCGCCGGCGACGACTACAGCGACGGCGGCGGCGGCGCGTGCTTCATTCTACCTTATTATCTATCATTATCTCGTACCCCAGTTACAGACGTATTCTATCTATAATACATGAGGCAATATCAACCTTATAAAACAATAGGTGAGCTTTTAATCATGCCAAATGCTTACCGCAACTCCCCGTATTGAACCGGCAACGATTAATACCTTGTGCAACCCGGCATTGTGTGCGGGTGAGCATGTGTAGAATTGTGTATACATTTAGTGCACGATTAATTTAGCGCCGGCAATAGATACTGCTACATTGTACCAACTAATAACGTACACAACTTATTGACAAGTACATTTATTGAGCCTGTACAAGATGTCGAAATTAAATCTAGACTTAAGTTTATTATAATTATTGCTCCTTCTGACGTAGAGAATGCAATTAGTATGGTATCAAAATACCAACTGATTTCGTACTAATTGATTTCATACTGTCTTTAGCTACTTAATTTGATTATTGTTTTGGATTTTAGTCTAGACATAACTGTTATTTGAATTGTATGTTGATTTATAATTGATTAGAATGTATTAATAAAATGCCATTTTCAAAGTGAAAGACTTTGTTGTTTTTCGGCGAATATGTTGAATTTTATTTACTGGTAAGTAAAGTCCGACAAAGATCTTTTGTCACATTACCGCTGAATATCAAAATTTGGAGCCACACGCCAAGGAACATTTGGCACGTTTAATTTACAGAAAGAAAAACACTTTTTGATAAATATTATAATAGCTTATGGAATAACACTTGTTATGATGATATAATAGAGAAAATCCCTAATGGAAATGAGAGATTTTCTTTAAAAAGAAAAAAAAGGTTTCTTCGCCTTCTATGCACCCTATAGAGGCGTGGAGATCAAATTGTGATATCATATTGAGGTATCAAATATCTGTCAATCACGAATGACGCTGTTGAGATGACTTTTCTAAAATTTGTGGTTCCGAAACTGACGTTTAGAATAAAACGAGACAACAATATGGACGACATGAAGGAGTCAAAGAGTAAGAGAAAATATTTTATGTCCCTTATTACTGCATAGCAGAATAGGTATTGTGTATTTAGATCCAAACTGTCAAATTGGTAGTAAAAGTGACAGTTTGGATCCAGAAGCACATCGAATTCCATACATTTTGGTGGGAAAGAGACAGACTGAAAGTGGTTCGCGGCTTGCATGTCTAGTTGTTAGGTGTGAGGGTGTCTGTCGTGTATGAGCGGGTATTGTGTACCTATTTTGTTTGCCAACAGAAACATTCTGCTTTTGAAATCTCTCTCATACTTCTAGTATCGAAATCGTAAAACTGAAATAAATAATGCAAGGAACAAGTCAATGCAGACACTGGTTTGATACGAATCCGCAACTACTCTCAAGTAGCGAAACAGTGACGTTTCGGTACACACCACTAATGACATCGGCTGTACAATATACCCGGTGAACAATATGGAGTTATAAAATAATAATTTGTTGTTGTAAAGTGCGAAAAATGAAAATCATACAGAAATGTCAAACTTTATTTTGATGATTGGTACCATCTTCCCTAATGCAGTTGTATGCTAATAGACTGATCAAACCGAACTAGATTTGCAAGAAGCGTGGCACATTAAGTCTGTTTCTTTTCAACGGAAATGTATTTTGAAATATACTATTGGATCCAGAAGTCCATCCATACCGACCATATCCAACAATACCGACCCTATTATGGAACAAGATGTATGTGTGTTCCACAAAAAGTATCATTTCTTTCACTCCGGCTTCGTGTTATTGTCGTATTCTAAAATAAAATGTAATTTAGGATTGCATGTTTACTTTTGTTATTAAAATGATGCATGACTTTCATCAGCTTTGTGTTATGCTTTTGTCTGAAGCAACTGTGTATCTGTAATGTAACAGCATTTATAACGATAAAATAAAATCAATAACTTTAAAATTATAAATTTTTTTTCACATTTTTTACGAGTACATGTACAGTTTGCCAGAAATTTGATCTACCACCCAAAGTACGAAACTCATATGAATGTCATCAGATATTCAGGTTCATTTTTTACTTGGGACAGTATCAACTCTACCTCTATTGACACAGGAAGTGTCACCAAAATTGATAGACCACTTTCTTGCCCGACCGTACGTACTTGAAAACATAACAAACAACTCAGACACTTTCGCATTTATTATGTCACTCAAGATTTTATAAACGATATGATGATATGATTACTTCTTAGCCCTATTACTACTCCCTCTCACTCTAATACCTCTCTGGGATTTAATAGGCATCGTATATATCTATGTACGCATAGTAAAACAAAACACTAGTCTAAGCAACTATTCCTAACAAAGCGGTAGATAAATCGACCATAAAAATGGGATTAAACTGCACCTAAGGCAACTATTTATGTCGAAAACACAAATTATAAATAGGGCCGAAATGTGTACCGGAGGTGGTTTGATTACATATCAGCCTATTAAAGGAAAACAAAACAGACGAACCGCTCTCATCTCTGAGTCGGGTCTCTAATCGATACTTATCATCAGTTATTATGTTTCATTAGAGCTGTGAATCGATGCATCGATCGATCAAGGTGTTAAGTAGGTCTCGCAGGGCGCAGCGTGGTGTATGAATAGGTTGTGGAACACCTGCCATTGATATCCAATCATAAGTTATGAGCTGTTAGCGCGTCCACAATGTGCTGATTGATTCTCTACAGGGTGATGTTTCAGAATTTAAATTACAATTCCTTTAATATTACTTGCTAGTAACTAATGATCAATTACAATATTTTTTAATAAATAATTAAATGATTTAGTTATACTTTAAACATAAATAAGAGATCAGCCGACGAGTTTTATATAACTACATATAATACAATCTAAGGTAATCCAATTTAAAAGTCACAAAATCTTGTCAAAATTTTCTTTGAAACACACACACTTACATAATCTATGTACACTTTTAAGCACTTAGTTACATACCACTTTCATACACAGTGTTAGCACTGAATAAATAAAACTTTCAAAGTCAATTACAGCTTCTTATGAAAAATAATGATGTCGTGCTAGAGTAAAATAAGTAGTTATAATTCAAATAAACTCTACTTTCGTAAAAAATATACATGTAATTTTATCAAGGTAGGACTTTACAGATCGTTGTAGGTCAACCACTTATACTTTATCTAACAAACAAACTGGAACCTTCAATTTCTCTGGGCCGTTATCCGTCGTCATCAACATCAATAAAAAATACTAGCAATTTTTGTGAGCGATTATTTTGAAAGCGTTTATTGTTGAACTAAGTAACTGATTAAAAGTTTTGAATATTAAATAAACCTTAAGCGGCTTATTCACCTTTCTAACACCCTGAGTACAAAAATCTTTTGTTACTCGAATCAATTGTTGTGATGACTGATCATGTTTTGAAATAATGATGATATATTAGAGCTTTGTGGTTGGTTCAGGCGGAATCTAGTATCGACCTACATAGAGAATGTCATTTAGCACATTCACAAGCTCCTTTGAGTGTGCCGACAGTCTGACGTTTCGGTATCATGAATCTAATCTAATTCCTTCCCGACATAATATTTTGTTTCAATGTTTTTAACGTACAGCTATTAAAATATAAATAATTCACTACTAGTGATTATAAAGCCATAACTAAATATATAATAAATAAATGAACCTCACGCCTATTAATGCCAAGGCAGGGTAAACCTTTGGGATTAAAAAGCGATTGTAATAAGTAAGGTATACGAAAGAAAATATCATCAAAAATAACATGTATATATTAAAATAAACATCGATAACAAACGGTCAGCTCACCTCCATAGGTTCCTGATATACAAGCTTTTGAAAATGTTTGACATAATTATTGTCAACTTAGCAACAAGTTCCTATTCTAGTGAATCTCGTAATAATTTAAACTATGAATTATAAAATTAAACTATTGGATAGGAAAAGACGAAGTAAATAGGTGAAAGTGAGCTGAAGGATAAAATCATAACCATTTGGTAAACATATGTAGAAATGATCTAAATACCGATCACATGAACGGCCAGCTGGTGTCGTCAAGTGCGTGTCGTGACCGCGGTCCACTGCTGGACACGCGACACGTCAAATATTACTCGCAACAACGACATTTGAAAGCTTCGCTGCGCAACTTATTGGGCCATACACATCTCTACCTTCAAACAGACGATGGACCCGAAAACCCAGTCACGATCTGTAGATTAATAATTTTATTTATGCGATGTCGCCGAGATTACCACCATTGAGTGGACGTCACATTTTCAACGAGCAATGTGTAGAACAAGAGAGTCAAAGGAGGCTAAGTTCCACGTCACGAAGTTGTCGCGGCTCAACTTTCGAGAGCACCCGTCGATCGGCGACACCACCGCCGCATGATCGATGTAGCCCTTGGCATTTGCAAGATATGTACGACTAACTGTATACACTTTACTTCGTGTAGATGACATATATAGTTAGGAGACACGACGCGTGTCGTTTTCTGTTCGTGCTCAAATTAATTAAACTTACATATGACACCAACAGATTTCAACTACGCTATGCTAATGACAGGTGCTTAGCGCTTCACTCGGACAACTGGTGACAGGTCCCGGCACATACTTCACTGAGTACCTACATCATACAGCATAGTGTTGTGGAATTCGCCGGGTTTCTTTGACGGTAGACCATTTTAAATTGCTTGTTGAGAATAAGCATGTTTTTTGCTTACAAAACAACCGTAAAACGAGTAGCCTCTAGTAATGACCTGAACATGAGAACGGGTTAAAAGGGCGACCGCACGTGGATAACCGCGGCACATCAAAGCAAACACTCGTCTGAGTGAATAGTGCGTGCGGCGCGTGAGCACCTTCAACGACGACGTGTTGTTATGAGGTCGCCACGCTGCGCCCGCGCAACCCCGCCTCGTCCACACCACATACCTACTCCCGGTCCCGGGGTCCCGGGAAACAATAAAAAACTACCATCTGTTACACCACAATCGGGACAACGCCTGCTGGGTCAGTAATTGACCGCCGAAATATTCTAAACGAAATGGAACTTTTTTTATATGAAACTATTAGGAAATGAGTAAACATAATATCACCGACCGGCTGATTAGCTTTTACGAGTCCATTCCATATCGGATTTGGATAATTAAGTGGCTAGGTTAGGTAGCCAAATATACTATTGAATAACGTGGACGTGAGATTATTTAACTTTACAATCAGTGCTGCTTTGAAAAGATATCCGAACTTGGAGTATTTATGCTTGGCGTATTGTGAGATGAATCATCCCTTTTATTCAAGACAACAAAGGTTGCCCGAAACCTGCTCTATCTCAAATCACGTGGCAAGACTGCGCTGCTCCACTTATATATATGTAAATGTCATTTTCGGTAATGTCTGGCAATCGTTAATAAATATATGTAGTATTAAAATCGTAGGCACTAAAATACAATAAAAAATAATAGCACCTACTGAAATATGATTTATGTGCAGTAATTGAGAATTATAGGCGATAAGGTCTTCATTCCTCCTATATGTGTGGCATATTTGACGCATTTTCACCGATAGCTTTATATAAAGCTCACCTCCATAACTATAATTGATGCTTAAAAAGAGTACACCCGCAACTTGTTTGGTTGATATGTTAGCAGGTCGCATGTATCCGGGTTTCTAAAGTGAATTTAATTGAAAGAAGAACTTTTCTTTAATTCCTTACATAGTTTTTTAGTCTTATGGGATGGCGGAATAACCAAATATACCTACACATGAATCTAAAAAAAGGATTAAATATCAATACATAAAGAAAAATCATGGTTCACATTAAACTAATTTTAGGCAGGCACAATATCGGTTTATGTTAACCCGAAATCACACTGTATCGCCGATCGCTCTCAGGTAAAAGACGAACAACTATTACGATACTATCTCTTCTTCTAAATCAAAACATAACATACAAGCATGTTTGTACATATGTATGTATGTTTTCAAGCATTATCGTTAAGCACGCGTTAGACGTCGAGACTTGTGCCCTGGAGCGAAGAACTTTTTATATTAATTACGGTACAAACAGCATTACGATTGAGAAATATCCTACTGAGATATGTTTATTTCGTCTTATAACAGTACTTTAACACTCTCGGGGACGCTCAATTAGACATGATAAAAGTTTTATTGTTACTACGTCCAAACGCGAGATGTGTGTATGAAAGGGTAAGGTTAAGCGTATTGTAAGCGTAAGTTTGTTAATTGTTATACTATTGTCAAAACACTGCCGAATGTTTATTGCCCAATATAAATAATAATGTGTTCATAAATCCACTAATGTTAAGGTACTATTCAAAATTATACGATTATTTCGCAAACAGAATTTCAATTTCAGATTACCACGGATACTCTATAACGACTGTTGGTACGGTCGGCCAAGAAAATGGTCTATCAGTCTTGATGACACTTCCTGTGTCACTAAAACATCAATAAGGTAGAGTTGGTATATTGTGACAAGTGAACAATGCACCTTAATGTTTAATGACATTCATATGAGTTTCAACCTTAGGGTGATAGAGCAGATTCTTGGCCGACTGTGCTTAGAACAAATTAAACGCGTAACAAACTGACAAATCACGTATGTAATATTCACTGTTAGGTGCAAGCTGTTATTAAAATCAAATGACCTTAAAACAATTAAATCTACGCTCATTTGGCTACTGACATAAAAAAGGTTTGACGATGTTCTCCACGGTGATTTTACCATATTAATATTTTATAATGGCGTAATTTAAATCAATTTCATCAACAACGGTTAACCCTTTGCCGGGGCGTTACAGACATTTATAAACTATAATAGTGTATAATCGGGCAAGGATCGGGGCACCAGCTGGGATATAAAACTGATTTCAGTTTTGACTCATCATCGTGCGGTTATGAGCCGTATAATCATAAAACAGTATGTTGTGACGTTGCAAGAATACCCCACCCACCTTTAAAATAAAAACAATGCTCCCAAAGGTGACAATTTAACAATTTGGTGAGCATTTTGTAAATAGTCAATGAAAGTCTTTGTAAACAATAGGAAAGCGTGTGAACCTGGCGAATTGGCGTCTCCCGGTCTGGCGAGACTACTTTTAGGGATAGTGTGCGCTATAAAGTAATCTAAATCAGGTGTTGGGCTAGTGGCTGCAGGCGCATGTTCTGCGGACAATAATGGCGGCGCGGCAGTGATTGTTCTATGCGCGCGGCTGCGGCGCAGGTGGCGGCCCGCGCTCATAATATCCTTGTTCTCTAAACGAGAACCGATTGTTTACATTTTACGGTTATTACTTAACTTATTTTTACAACACGGACACGTTTCCACCGTCTTGTGGGAAATCGATGCCTATCCACCAGATGTCTTGACGACAGTTCCGGTGCTCCGAGGGAAGACAATACAATTTGTTCTATGTTTTTAGTATTTTTCTGCAACATTTTGTTACGCCTACAATTGTTAAACAATCGTAGATTTAATAATAAGAAACCAGAACATCTGTAAGTTGATACAAAAAAGACGTCGTCTTTGGCGGATTAATCATTAATAACATCCTTATCATTAATAACCAGTTAAAGCGTATGGAAACGATTTCATTAGAGTTTTTATGAAAGAATTCGTGTTGTGGCAGGTATCTGCAAGGCTGTACAACATCGCCGCTGGTGGTCACTAATGTTTTGGCCGAGCTGTGTTTGTGGTAATGCCTCATACGGAATCTAAGTTACTTCTCTGTCATTGAAACAACCTGCTCCTCCGGTCTTATTAACAATGTACAACGGGCTAGCTGATTAGCCACTCCGAGCCCCGTATATTCGCCGCCACTGAGCACTCTGATGGTATTAATATCAGATGATAGATTACGGCCAGCACCAACTACAATAAAGCAAGCCATAAAGCTTGTAGTTGTGACTTAAAATGCGTAGGTTAGTGAACTCGTAGCAAATGTAGAGAAACTGTACCGGAGTCGTCGTGATCGATTACTGTGGGAAGAACATTATGGTCACAGATATACTAAACAAAACTTCACAATGATGATTATGAGCCTCTCAGTTAAATATATTTGTAGATTGAGGGGTTTCATTTAAATTGGTTACATTGCGGGAGTCTCAGAGTTGCATCCGGACTCCGGAGCGCTCTTCACACACTTGTTTTTGGGCTGGCACCCGTTTTTTGAGTGTCGGTGCAGTGGCGGCAGGTGCACGCGGAGTTTCACACGGTAAAGACGCGGTAATACTCCAGTTCCGACCGGTAATTGAACCAATATCCGAGTTCAGACGCGGTTCACAGAAACTTGAAATAGTCAAATAAAAAACAGTATGCGGTGATTCACGTTTATATTGTGTTCACATATATTATTATTATTCTATGAGTTATGAAGATGATAAATACAACGGGTCACTTTTAGAAACGGAGTGGCTCAGATTTGTGAATATCAAATAGAGTGTTTATAAGATGTTTATTTCAATGTTATTAAGCACGTGTAGAATGAAATGTTATTTTCTTCCGATCAATTAAACACACAACAATAGCATCGTAGATATTATTCATTGAAACACATTTGTCATTAAATCAATATTAAGAACGTATTGTTATTGTAGAGCGTCTGTGGTCCAGTAGAGCGTCTGTGGTCCAGTTAGTCGGATACTTGACTTGCAACCGGGGTCGCGGGTTCGAGTCCGGCTACTGGGCGTGTACCAATGGGACTCTTTTCAGAGCCCATGTACACAACGCAACGCTCGTACGGTGAAGGACAACATCGTGATGAAACCCGCACACCACAAGGTGTGTGAACCCTATAACGGCGATGGGCTCACCCCCTGTCTCGTTGGGTTAAATACGCTCGGTGAACCGTGGGCATTTGCTTTAGCGAGTGCCTCTGCCTACCCCACTTTGGGATTAAAAGGCGTGAAGTGTATTTATTTTTATTTTATTTTTGTTATTGTGTCTAAAATTGAAAGTAAAAATAAATGTTTTACATGATTTCACCAGATCTGCGTATGTAGCTAGGTTATTGACGTGACAAATTTTATGTATTTAATAACTCGGTAAGCACGCACACATGCAGCCATGCAGCATGCACGAAAAAGATGACGTCATTGTTCCGTTCTGCAAGCGAGTGTACTACTACTACTTCAATGTTTGACGTTGTCACGTTAGACTACCGTCCGGGAACCGAGTTTACAGACAACGATTTTTTTTAATCGAGTAAGCAAGTCATAACATGTGATTAAAGATTTGTCAATAGGTACTATTTTTAGGTGAATAAATCAATCAATTCATTAAAAAAAGAATTATTAAAAAATTAAATGATAATAAATAAATACACTTCACGCCTTTGAATCCCAAAGCGGGTTAGGCATAGGCACTCGCTGAACTTAGAATTCTCGTAAAGAAATATAAAATGCAATAGAATGTTACATGAGCAGGTAGCGTTTAAATATACGATTGTTATTCGAATCGATGCGAATAAGACAGAAAAAATCCTACATCCACCCACCTTTGCCAACATCCGTTTCGATTCCATACAAATCCGAGGCAACAGGTAGTTGCTTCCTCTTGTAATCCTTTATGAATGTAGGAAAGGTATGTAATTATAATCTCACTTAACTGTATCATAGGATTTCACACGTTCCAGTCTGATTTAGTTATGCGTGTCACCGGCCTGAAGGGAAATGTTGAGGATGGGATGGACGATTGTTTGGCAGGATAAAAGAGGAACCCATTATCTTTTGCGAAAGGTAATATATGCGCAATAGTAGGTACCTTATAGAAGGCGTCCATAAGACTTGTAAGGAGTAGACAGTATTTTTACTTATCTAAGTAGGTAGTAGGTGAGTTTAATATCAAGTTCGTAGTAAACAGCAATCGTTCACAATCATAAATACCCTCCCTATCTACGTAATCGAAAACAGTATCTACGTATACATACTAGGTAACTCTTACATTGTTACAAATTACGTTTACTTTAATTATCTACGTTGGTACTTACATTTTTTACATCACAGGTACCGATTATTTAATATGTTATTTACGTATTAGAAATATCATATAAAACACCACCCTAGGCATGATTTCCATGTTTGCACCAACTTAGGCAACACTTGAGAAGATGAAGTAGATTCTAAATGAAGCGTAGACAGTCCAAGGACTTGTAGTCAACCAGCAGTTTTATTTTAATATTAGCCACCGCTTTTTATCATAGTATTATAAAATAAAGATAAATTAATTAATTTAGCAACGACAAAAAGGATCAACAATGAATAATATTCGAAGTAATAGCTAGATATATAGGTTTTTCTTTCTTTTTTTTTTTAAACAATTAACAAGCGTTTGACCACCACCACGGTCTACGATGGAAGACTCTTGTTCATTAGGTACCTATGCACCCGCGACTTGTAGAGCTTCAGACTGTACTGCGCAGGAAACACAGACTCCGGCAAGACATTCCACATCCTGGCGATTCGCACTATGAAAGTAGACGCAAACCGTTTTGTTCGCTACTGTACCTATTATACTGTAAATTAAGTACCTATACAATAAGTATAGGTACTGTATTTACACATAGATACGATGCATTTTTTATCGTATCAAAACCTTTTTCTCACGGTTAAAGTTTGCAAAAAATGTAGTTCCAGGGGTGAGAAAACTGGTAAAAAACATTCTACTGTTCTTTTTTTGCACTTAATAATAAACTGTTTGCATAAATATTTGCATAAGAAAAGCAATGTACATAAGTAAGTAACACACATAGTAACCCAAGTATTACTAATATCCTATGTAAATTATAAATAGGTACTAACTACGTATTTAGCCGAAAAATATCTATGTTGGTAACAATCAAAGACTGAAAGTATATGTTTAAAATTGCCAGATTGGCTATACTTTCATACATTATGTGTCAAATTCCAATGATTGACTTGTGGTAAAGTGATTGACTGTACCTGTCAAAACCACATGCATACCTACTCGTATTGCGGAAGCCCTTCCACTATGAGAAACAGTTCCTATCTACATACAAACAGTATTATTTTTTGTATAAAAAAGTATTAAATTTCTGATGCAGGTGCCTAAATAAAATCTCACGACAATCCGCAAATAAATAATGCGATATTGTGTTCATCCCGCTCTGAATATGTATTACGGAAACCAGTTCGCATTTTGCATATCCTTATCAAAAATGTTACAATTCTTATGTAAATGTAAATTTATGGATACCGTTTCTTTATTATTCAAATACCTGTTGGGTGCAGGGGTTGCATGTGTGCAATATTTGCGCATGCGTAATTCGGAAGTGAAGCAGGTTCATTCTCCGAGGCCGGGTCGGAACCCGCGGTTGATCGCTCGGGGCGCGGTGCTCCGGCGCGGCGCAGGGCACTGTACATACATACAATCATACCGTGCGTCCAAACAATAGGTATCAGTTTTGTTTTTAATTTATTGCATGACAAAAGTAATTTTAAATATTATTACGTGTTTTGTGTGTTGTGTTTAGTTTATAACTTTGTTAGCATTTCCTTAGTAATTCGTTAGAACGCACAAATACAATTTCGTCATGTAACAACCTGTCACAAGACAAACACTACGATAATTGTGCCTATACCTACGTATATTACTTTTACGAATGTGACAACATAATAATTCTTACATATGTATATGAAAAGATAATTATAATCCCTGACCAATTCATTTGTTAGTGTTAGTGTGCGTTATTGGTACACAGAGCACTGGCGCAGCATTCGTTCGGTGCACTTCCCAACCCTCTCGGAGCGGGGCGCATTGTCCCGGGCGCCGGCGCACCAGTTCCCAGCACCGCCACCGTGAGAACCGGCCCCGCTGCCGCACTCGGCCCCGCTCTCCGACAGGAATCAATAATATCGCATTACGCTTAGACGGACATCGCGAGATGAATAGCCCCGGCCCCACTTCGCTTGTGATGGGAAGTGAATAGGGTCACAGAATATAACAAAAAAATCGACCGATCATATTCGAACCTTATACAAGTGCAGTTTTTCTCAAATATCACCGCAGCAATTAAGTGTAAGTTAACAAGTACACCCACAAGCCGTTTATCTATTAAACTTAATACCCATATGAAATCACAACAAAGGGCATTCGTTGTTTTGATTTGCGTTAACAAAAGCTAGACGTCATGCAACGTGTATGAGTTATTTGTCGTGCAGGAGATGGAGCGGGCAACGGCGCAGTGGCAGCGCTTGCGCAACGGCTGTCGCGTCGATCTCGTAGACAGTAACTCGGAACTGTGAGCTTTCAGTCCATATGAGAATTCAAACACCTCTCGCCATACACTCCGAAGTTAGAAAGGGACAGCAGTATTGACAAGATTGGTGCATAATTCCTAACAGAGTAACAGAAAACGCAACCGTTCTGAATCATAAAGCTGGCCTCGCAGTCGCGCCAGTCGCCGCCTGACTCATGCCCCTGGATTCCTGTTTACCATTACAACCATTGTACTTACTACTACTACCACCATAACATTATGCCCAAACGATCTGCCAACGCATTGTCTTTGAACTTACTGCTGGCTGATAAATGTCGCCGTTGGTTTACCGAATTTCCTCGGTGACTGTTATTACTAAGCTTGTTTCGATAATTTATCTTAAACACCACGCGTAGACACGGCGCAACTGCGGTCGGTAAACACTGAATAGCTTTGTCCCAGTCATTAAACTATTGTAAAGACGAATGGTAACGTAGATGCGGAAGTCCGAATAAGTATTACCAGTCAAGATAGAATGATGTAATGCATCAAATGTATGTACGAGAAATCTCTGATAGTGAGGTTAATTTTTCTGAGTAAGTATCTGTTTTAAGAGAATTTCGACAACAGCACGGCGGAGTTACAATTTTCCCAAGTTAAATTTCGCCGCCACGCCGCCACGCCGCCACGCCGCGCCGCGTCGCCGCTGAAGCCGCGCGGCCGCGGGCTGCGCAGGACCAAGGAGGCTTTATTGCGAACTTGATTAATATTTATGATTCAATTCTTTGTCCGTATCGTGAAATACTCGCGGCCCGAGGTGGCCGTCAGGTGATAAATAACTCTTCAGTATTAGCGCGCTATTAGTCAATTCGTAACGCATCACAACGTGAACGAAACGTACTCGTTTAAAGTCAACATGACTGATGTGTTCAATGCCCAATAAATAATATTAATTTAATTTACATGACTACTCTTACTTGTATTCGCTGAAAGTTATTGATTGCAATTCATGAATTAAATTCTTTAAGGGTATGTGACCTACAATGCAACTTGTTCAATTCATGGAGAACATTTGACCTCATAACATTTTTTTTGTTTTGTTTAACAGACAAGTGCGAATAATTCACAACATTATTAGACGTCAATCAAATATGTCCATTGCGAGACAACGAATTGCCTAAATATTTATGCTAATTGCTAATACCTGGCTCGTGCATTCAATTATTATTGATTAGAAAGCCAGGACAAAAAATAAGTCAGTTAAGATAGCTAGGTATGTGAGTATTAGAAACTGAGAGGGTGATAGATGTATCTGTGCTAAGCTATCTAGAATATTGAGATGTGGCCGATAGTGAGCGTCTCTATCAAACTTGTCTCTATAATCATTAATGTAAGACGTAGTGTTGGCTATGAGTTAGATCATTACATAAAGGGCAAAGAAAGAAGTCCACGTATAATGTACGCGTAATAATTTATAGACGGTACGCATTTATTATCACCGCCCACATTATCCCATGATAAAATAATTAAGTAGTAAGTAAGTCAGTAGTTTTGATTTGTTTTTATTCTCGTGTGTTAACAAAACAGTTTTCAGCTCCTTCTCCACTTGAACTTTGATCGTATCGAAATAGTTTCTTAACTCCGTTTATCCAATTCAATTCACTGACTATCGAATACAACACCATTAGCCTGATTGTAGGTTCCAAGTCATGCATGTGGAAGATGTGCTGGAGATATCATTTGGAATGTGAACGTGTGTTTTAGGTAGTTGTATGTACGTATCTCTATATCAACTGATGTATGTATGTATGTTTGTTTGTTGCGGCCATCATAAGACGGCGTCCGACGCGCATCGCTCCCGTCCGCGTCCGCGAGATATGATCAGCCTCGGACTGTCAGCGCCTACTTCGTGTTGTGACAGACGTGGACTGTGCCACAAACCAAAAGCAATTAGGTACACCGACCGGTTGAATATCACTTACACTTCATTAAATATTTTATGATCTCGTGCGCATGGCTATCAATACATGTTTACTTATTACGTTTATTAAACTAGACGGAAAACTTAATTTTGTTTGCAAATTATAGGCTCTTCCGTGGTCATACGATGGTGTATCCTCGAAATTCAACTCTTGTTATGTAGTGAGATTGACTAAGGTAGAATATAAGGTAGTTTCGAGAATAAGTGAAATAATTTGGTCAGTTTTTAACACTATTATAGATTTATTACATAATTACGTAGTTTATTTATCTGTGTTGTGTTATATTTATGAACATCACTTTGTTTCATAATTTAATCAACGTTACAGGCAAACAATTTAAGAGAGAGTCTGCGAGGTGTAAGTAGATTAATCTTAACCATAATACTCTCATGTGTACTGACTACCTACACTGAGTTTTTGTCGGATAGCTATCACTGCCCTTGTCGCTCCTACCTTGCATACAAGGCTCTCTGTGAAATTGCTTACCTATAATACAGACATGATGTACTTACCTACAATGTTATGGAAGTGCCAGAATACCTACATATTTAACGTAAGTACTTCATACAATCTACATTGTTATCGTACAAAACAACGTAGGTTTACTTACACTATTTACAACTGCACTTATTATATACCTATATAACCCAATAAGGAATTGTGGATGTGACTTTCTTTGTATATTTGAGCAAAAAAGCGAAGCCTCGTTCCAATCAATTCCAATTCGTAGATTCGTACGTTAAACAAAAACATTGTGGAATACTGCTAGGTTAGTTTTCTTTCCTAAAGCTGCCCCGAAGGGAGGAACAATGATGAAATAGCATCGCATTGTCGTGATCGCCAGAGCTCCCAATAGTTCTCTAAACACAGCCTGTCCGCTTATAATTTGCTGAGGAATTTTAATTCTCTTTTGCAATTTTGTCCGAGTTCTCGATCTACCCAAATAGTTCAATCTGTCTATCCTTCAACATTGACAAAGATGAATAGTTGAAAATGTTAGCTTAGTAATAGGTAGTAGTATACCTACATGCAAAAGTTTGGTAGAACGCACAAGTAATGCATCCTTGATAGACATTTAAAAAAAAATGTAATTTAACAACTAAGACTGACGAAACATACTAGGTAGCCTATTTCTCAGAGATCTCATTAATTGTAGACATATACTCGTAGATATAAGATAATTTTTACTTAGCGATTAGGCCCAGCCTGTGTATTTATATAGAACTAGTGGACGCCCCGCGATTTCATTCGCGTACGAATGAAAAAGTACGGGAACAACAATTAACGGGAAAATACTTTTGTATGAAAAATTTAAACCGTTCAAGTTAGAAACAAAAACTACTCGACGGATTTTAACGAAACTTGGTACAATTATTCTTCATACTCCTGGGCAGGTTATAGGATACTTTTCATCACGCTGCTATCAATAGGAGCAGAGTAGTGAAGGGAAATTTTCTGAAAACGGGAAGAGTTACTCCATTTTTTAAGCTTCCGCCTTAATGGTTAAAGTTACATATTTCAACAATCAGAAAATTACAAAGAAAATAAACACTTTTGATGTATGTACAATAATTACCAGACTTTGAAACACTTGTTTGGTATGCAATTTAATACAAATTCTTTTTACCCTTATTTCACACAAAAATTACTTACTTACCTTGATTGACCTGATTTTGCCAAAACAAAAATATTGCATAGGGTTTTAATTCTACGAATGCCGCGGGCAAACACTATATGCGAAGATCTCTGGGTCAGTTACAGGTATGAATCACGCTTCCTAAGGGTACGATGTACGTGACTGTATCTCCGCAAAGCAGGTAGTATCAATTAATTTCACTTACTTAACCGTACAGTTCCCCAACTATTGGTACACCACATGGCAACAAAAGCCTACGCACAAAAATTTTAAATGGCTTTGATTGAACAAATAGATTTTTTATCCTCGATCGATGACGGGTCAATTTTACCAGCGTAAAACGTATAAGAATCAATTTAAAGTTGAAAGGAAGCTTAACCAAGTTCCTTTGAGTGGATGTTCTCATTTGAATGAGCTATAAGGTGCGTAACCTGTGGCATTATGGGCTAAGGGCATGAGCGCGAGGCGACCCATTGACGGCTGTGTCGCTGCGCGGCTGGCCTGGTTGGCCCAGTGTGTGCCCATCTCCGGCGATACATATCGATCACGACAATGTGTGCCACATTCCTATCGGACACGTACCCCGAATGTTTTCTCGTACATGTGACGGATGAAAATTAAAGGGTTACTTTGTATGAAAGGGTTGTTCGCGCACGGTCAACGCATTTAAATTCCTCACGACTCCGAGGTCGGCATGTCGGGTCGGGTCGAGCGCGTAAAAACTGTCGAACTTCGTGAAAAAAAGAAATATTCGAGGCATTCACGAAGACATGACTTTTGGCCGACGACCGCTGTGAAATACTGAAATGTCTGTGAATGGGATCGTTCGATATCGTTTTTTATAAAGTAGGTACGTAAAGGTACGTAAGTTGGAAGAATTCTTCACGCTATTTGGTAAAGGAAATGTATTATATTATAAGTATTAGTTAATTTAATGTGAATGGTATCAACAAATCGGCGGCCAGCATTCGGTGAACTTAATGGCGACAGGGGTTTTGGCGATGTGCAAACTTCAAGTTCGCGACAGCAGCGGGTCAAGTTCAAATGGCAGCAGCGGCAGCGGAGCGGATGATGTCGGATGTTACAGAATTAGTCAGGGTTGAGGGCTATAGTCTTTAGCTACAGAAAACTTCATAACAAGAAAATATAACCGCAAATAATACAATCGTAAAAGGGAAGCTCTCTATTGTATACTATGATCTAAAGAGTTTTCGCAACGGCAGTAACTGAACCCTGTGTGACATTTTGTGTGTGTATGGTCATCAGATAATGCATCGTCGCCGATCGTTAAGACTTACGTCAGTTATTGTCTGGCGCGGTGCACAGCATCGGTTGGCCAGATAACGGCCCGGTTACACCGGCGGAGGTAAGTATATATCATATCAATTCACCTATCGATAAATTTGGCAATCTATTCCGGTACTCAGCGCTCCGACCATTAATATTGCCAGGATCTAGATTCTAATGCCGAAGCTAATTCCGATATAGCGTTGCCGCAATTAATTCCCTGTCCAAAGATAAGTGTAGACAATAGTAAAAGTTTTCGACTTGTAAATATTATGGTGAGGAGTAGGTAGGTGTTATTGTGTGTGCGTTGTCGTTGTCAATCAATTTCTTTGTACAAATTGCGACTAATAGGAGGTTTGTGGACTGTGCTCTTAAGTGTGTACGTGGGATGATATTTTTTGATAAGCGGTCCAAAGAAAGAACATTATTTGGATGCGTGGCACCATTTTGAACGATATAAAGAAAAAAGTTAAGTCAGTTTAGGAAAGTAGGTAGGTGCGTCATACGTTTTCCGGCCAAAACGTGTCTGATACAATGGCATCTAGGAATAGGTTCTACGAAGTACTTGATGCTCATCTAGATAGGTTAATATTCTATCCATATTTTTATAAGTAATTCAGTCTACAGTTAGCTCATAAAAAGAGAGAGAGCAATTTATGTAATCGATTCATATTATGTATTGAAATGGGACCATGGGGTAAAGTTAATCTTAAAGAATATCAACCTTAAATTTCAACAACACACACATTACCTTCATCCCATGTTAAGTAGCTAAAGCACTTGTGTTATGGAATTCAGACAACGAAATATACTTACCCTTTTTTTTAGATACATCCTTACTAATATTATAATTCAGAAAGTGAGTATGTTTGTTTGCTCCGTTTTCAAGCCGTAACTACTGAACTGATTGCTTTGAAATTTTGCATACGTAAAGTTAGAAGTCCGGATTAAATAATACGGTACTCTTTATCCCGGAAAAAATTGATATTCCCTTGGGAAACTTAGATTTTTCCGTAGGAATGATAAGTTTTCTTATAGTTGTCCTTTATACAATGCAACGCAAT
Source organism: Conopomorpha cramerella (assembly GCA_012932125.1). NCBI lineage: Eukaryota > Metazoa > Arthropoda > Insecta > Lepidoptera > Gracillariidae > Conopomorpha > Conopomorpha cramerella. The sequence continues at coordinate 15,769 of SJJU01001108.1, read as the reverse complement.
ATAACCGAAGTCCACGCGGGCGAAGCCGCGGTCGGATAACTAGTACTTATAAATAAAACACCCAGACACATGCAACAAGTACTTAAAAGCTCATCGAATACCTGTCAGCGGTGGGAATCGAACCCACGACCCTACTGAATACATGCTGACGACTACACCAACGGGCAGTCCTATATTGTTATTTACTGGAAAAGCGAAGCGGGTTATTTATTTATAATCTGAGGAACCCCGAGGAGGAGAGTTAAGATTAAAAAAAACAACATTACAAGCAGTAATAGTTTTATTAATTACACTAGAGCATTAATTCTTTTGCACAAAGTTATAATTGTCGCTTACGCTCGTTTAGGATGAGCCGATTTTCAAAGTAAAAATTATGAATGAAAAATCACTATTAAGACGAAAATTAAAAAAATACGGGTCCTTATTTTTTTTATATTTCGCGAAAAAAAAAATGTCAAGGTTAAGGTTAAATTATTACATTATAGCATAGAGGATCTTCTCTATGTAAATAGTATTTCTTAGTATTTTCGTCCAAATTAGGTATTTTAATTGCTTATCTTACTCTGTTTTGTCGTTTATTTTGCAAAAGTAATTTCGTTATAGGTGTTATTTGTAGGTTACATAATAAGTACTTATACCTTATTTCCTTACTCTAAACCCCGTACTCAATTTATCCTCCTCTAAATAAAAAATTAAAAAACATACTTACTAACCAAAAATATCATGTTAAACACACTCTGTACGAGTGTGCACATTTTTTGCACTCCCTGTAAGTTGTTTGCTAGCTAACTATTTGTCAATAATTGTACGATCTGCTGGAGATATTCACTATTCACTTGTATCACTGAAAAGAACTGATAGAAGATAAGTTACTTAGAAGATTATAAGAAGTAGGTACCTATCACTGGTCAAAATGTAAATGGATAGGTTAGTACCTACAGAAAGAAATCAGGGTGATAATGTAATAATAATTTATTCAGAGAGGTATTTAAACAAAAAACTGAAATTATTTTGTCCCTAACCGATAAGCAATTATTTGACGTAATGTTTAAATTTAACTAAGTACCTAATTACAAATATACTATATACAGATAAGAAATTCTTTTAAAAAAGTGAGCAAATGTTCACTGACTAAATATAAAACAATTTTGTTATTTAGTAAGTATGATTTACGTAGAAAACGCATAAGTCACATTTTAAGATTAAAAAGAAATCGAAAAAAAAAATATGCTCCAGGTGAGGCTCGAACTCACAACCCCGGCATTGCTCACGAACACTGTCTTATAAGTACCGTGCGCTAACCAATTGCGCCACTGGAGCGACGAGCTACAGAGCGAAATTACGGTGTCAGTGACGCGGGCGTCCTCCCGCCGCACTCCCCCGCGCCCACCGCGGTGACGCCTATCGCCTCGGCCCTGCGCCATACGATGACATCATTCTGTTTATCAACCGCCACCGCCGCCGCCGAGCGTGTTTGATTACTTCCTCACAAACCTCTATGTTCGAGTGCTATCTATTGAGTTAGTAGGTAGGGACCTATAACATGACGAGAAAAGGAAGAGTTTGTCTATGTTTGTTTGTATACCTACCTACTGACCGGTCGTGGTGGTGTGTCTTGGCCTTAACTTAACTAAGTAATAGGTAGGCAGTTATTACTGGATAAGTACTGTTGTTTTACCGTTATAGAACAGATAGTTACAATTTTACACAGTAGGTACCTACTTGCACAGAGATACAGTTTTATGAAAGTAACGAATTGTTTGTTTTCAAAATATCATTGTAGGTACCTATGGAACTTAGATGGGTATCTTAATATGAACAAAAATATAGATGAACGCCGGGTATATGTGTGACAATTATTTATTAGTACATACTTATAACTTTATCTATGTTATATAATTTATGAAATGGAAATAAAGATTTTTTTATTTTGATACGTTTTAAACCTTCAGTTACAGAACGAAGATTTATAGCACTAAAGGTACTTAACAGTGATTAGAGACATTAACCTTTTTACTAACTTGCAAATTCATCCTGTAAAACCTATTCTTAGTACATTATTTATGATTGGTTGACTTGTACAATAATACAAATTAGGCATATAAAAAGGGAAATAGTATCTACCTACCCTTTTTATTTCCACTTCAAGCCAAAGATTTAAAAATAAATAAATACACTTCACGGCTTTTATTCCTAAAGTGGGGCACTTGCTAAGCAAATACCCACGGCCCACCAAGATATTTAATAAAAAAATCGATAAGTATCAAGAACTTGTACTGGAAATAACCTGCTTCATATGAATGCTTGACTGCGAACATCAGGCTGTTATGGTAAAGCTTCTACAATGTGACAAAGAAAAAATGAACACCTTCTTGTCTAATGACAATCACATTAATTTCATACCTTAGTTCCGTTGTAGACCATTTTCTTGACAGACCCTACCTACATACTTAGGTACCTTATCTATCTACCACGTCAGGAGTCGCTGGTCTTGTTCCAGTTCCCATAGTTCAATGCGTACATTGTAATAATGTCAATAACTGTTATTTATATTTAGACAATAACTTTTATTTGTATTTGAGTAATCATTTATCATGTTCAACATACCTAGATACCTAGGTACAAGTTGTTTGTTCCGCCTAGACTGCAGGTTTCCCTATGTTGTGTAATTTAGGCGTTTCCAACAGTGTTAGGTACGTATTTATTAAAATATGTATTAGAAGTGGTATGGCAGCAGTTTACAATAACAATAAACACTTAAATAAATCGGTTTCTAAAATATTGTTAGTACTTAGGTATAGTAGACAGAACCGAGTATTTATTTAATATCTTTGGGAGTCTGTTGAGTTAATAGTACTTTAAAGTCCGTACTTTTCGTACTTATATAGGAGCAGTAGGCGCTTAGGCACCTACTAGGGGCGAGGTTACTTGAAAACAGTCCCCGTCGATTTACGTTTATGATTTAAACTGCAGTTTATTATGGAGACTTACTGGGTGGTATGACTTATAATTATTTGAAAATCTTTCATCATTTCTTTCCAGATTAATACATCACTAGATCAGTCCTGGGCAGGCATTGGATGATACATAAATACCTGTATGGTACTTTAACCCATAACTTTTCTGAAACTCCGCTCAAGTACGGATCAAGTAAAGTTTGTCTCTATATCTATTCGTTATTGTAAGAAAGAAACTATGTTAATTAGCCACGCTTGAGTACTTGTTTAGTTATATTACTATGTTTCAGAATAGAGACCTTCACAAAAACTAGGTAATATTTTTTACGAACATAATATAAAATAATACACTCATTTCTTTTAATCCTAATGATTCCATACTATGCCAATGCTCACGGTTCACTTAACGCTTTAGCCGAACGCGATAGGGAGAGCCCTATCGTCATTACAGGATTCACAACCTTATGGTACCTTTTTTGTTTGTTGACGTGAGGGAATTCCTCGTGGACACTACGTCGCTATGGGGATGGCGACGGGGTAGTGTCAGGCTCCTACTGAGTAGACCCCTCCCGGTGGGCTTCGGCTACCGCTGGTACTAGGTAGGTCCTGAGCAGCCGGAGGATATTCATTAGGTCCCAGCCAACGCGCGACCAGCGCCTGTGGGCTCCACCTCGCCGTGGACAGTGATTCATCCACTCCAGTGGGCTCCTCCTTTACGTCAGCATCCGGACCATACGGCACTGCCGACCATCACGGGACCGTTTGTGCAGATGCCGGAAATCCCACGTTAAGACATTGGCGGCGGAAAGAGTCCGCCTCATACACTAGGCAGGGGATACCGTGGTCCAATTCTAAGAGCGAACTACAGGGCGAAACCTTATGGGTTTTACGAGTATGTGGAGTCCGGTAACTGGGCTACAGTCGCCCGAAAATATTCGACCATTGTGATTGCAATGTATAAAATAATAGTTATTGTAACCCAACACAGCAATATGCTATACCAAAAGAAGAAGAGAAGCCTTTCGACAGCTTAGAAGGTGTTAAGTATGCCGTCACATAAATTCTTAAGAAGCGTCTACGCACAGAATTAGTTATAGTAACAAAAGCAAACTAAAGTAAGTTGTGTAGTATGAAACTAGTAAGCTAGTAACTAATCAAGAAGGTGAGCCAGCGCGACTGCGGCTCCAGGCGGTTCCATTATTAGCGCGTAGTGTAATGATATGTTAATGGCGTATCGAGCACTGTTGTTTATGTCCGGTGCCTTGCGCAGGCGCACGTGGTGCCCTGCCCCCGCTACCGGTGGCTGCGGTGGCGGCAGCGCAGCGGCGCCATTCTTCATCGTTGTATCAATACAACATTAATTTTTGCCCTAAACAGTATAATTTCAAGGGCGTGTCGCAGTTTGTTTAAAAAATAAAACAAATAAATTTTATTTCAATTCAAAGGGGTCAAATTGATAGTATTCCGATCTACAAAAAATGTATATAAGTGCCAATTAATTTTGTTTTTTAAGAATCCGTGGGCGTTGTAATAGGCACCGAAATGCATTGCTATATCGACATAATATCCCAAACCAAAGTAGGTAGACCTAGTCAATCGTGATTTTATTTGTAGGCGTGGTTCTAAATATTTGTATACTAACATTGCATTACTAATTATGTCCATCCATAAATTTAGTACGTAGGTATGTAATATTTATTAGAAACAGAAAAAGTATTAACTTTCATAATAGGTGAACGTATTTGTATCTTCTTTGGGTTACTTGAAGCATACAATAAAAATAATTTTATTATAGATTCACACAACTATGTACAACTTTCAAATATCCAAAACAGCTGATCTATCTACATTTAGGTACCTACATCGGAAATCCATAACTGCTTGTAATAATGATGAAAAGAAAGTGAATCCCGTGGGAAAACACCTTCGCACTCAGGTGTAGTATAACAATATAGAAATTGCAAAACATCCTTTCCTTACTAGTTTTAATTCTCATGGATAGCGCAACACGGGATTGGCAGGGTCCACAAACAATGAATGAAGAAGAGGCTGAAGGCTCTCATTGCTCGGCGCAGGTAGTAGTGTAAGGTGTTTGCATGCAGGTAACATTATCAACGTCCGTGTGAACACAGTCCACTCTGTGGGAAAATTACCTCTATAGGTCCTTTATAATGTTATAATGTTAATACACGTACATATTTTTTTCTGAATGGCGAATTTCACGCAACCCAACATCTTATGTATACATCAATCAATATACAACATGACTTTCATACTCATCGAATGTTGTGTTTTGGGAAGTTATTGATAGCCGTACTGTATTTACCTTCCGATACAATGAGACATTTTATAAGCAACAGTAGGTACACTAGGTGTGAAATGTTACCTTTCTGTTCGTGTTACTTACACATAACAAGCATTAAGATTATCTGAGGTATGCGATTCCACTATCTACCACAACAGCAGTGTCGTTCCACATCAAGGTTACTTGTATTTACGATGTGTATTCTGTATAAATCAAGAGCAATTCATCGATAACAACACGAGGCGAACTAACAAGACGCCTCGCTCGCCATGTTAGCTTATGATAGCTCTATCGGTACACCACCTACGATAAACAGTCCTGCTCTCGCTGGGATGCACAATATGAGATTGAAATTCAACGGAAGATATCCTACTTCTACACAAACGTGAATTATTATTGTAATATGTACAATACAATGGTTCGCCCATATTTTTAAGTACGCATGGTTTTGAAAAATCTTTGTATAGATAACGAAAAAAAAATACACGTAGATATAATTTATTTAGATAAGTAGGTAGGTATAACTAACTAAACTGTATGTTGTTTTATTTGGTTAGCGTATTCCTAAATTGTGTAGGTTGGCCTAATTCATGAGGTTTTGGTTACCATTTTCGTAAAAAGGTGGTCTTTATGAATTAAATTGATTGGTGTTATAGTTATTCTACATTGCGTGCAAATTCTTTTTCTATTAGTAAAAAACTCCGAGCAGTGGTCTTAGAAACGTTGTTGTCGTCAATATGAACAACTTTTAACTATGACGACAATGTTTTGAAAATGAAAAAAAGAATCATCTCACCTGCGCGAAGAAGTGTTGCTGTTATCCCGACGTGAAAGGTGCTAAAAATATTTTACAATGTTTCCCTATTCTGAAATAACTGGGTATTATCTAACAAAACTCACTGTTCACTATACATAAGTAGGTAGATATAAATACGTAGTAACGACGCAATTATTATACCTATTGAGCAACGTATTGCTAAAAAAGTCAGGTGGATAAAATTATTAGCTTACATCGATGATTTAGTGAAACATATCGATTGGAAAACATGATAAATACCTATTTGTGAGTACATTGTCGCGTGTGCAACGCAGCCAGTCAAAGTGTCAGGTTTAAGTGGGCCATGGTTCGGTAGGTGGCTAGCCAGCAGCGGGGTCTGCATGTCGACGGCCAGAGGCTTCGTCAGCCGACGTCTCCACACGTGACGGCCGCGGCTCGTGCTGCTAGTGACACCAATCTCACCACACCACGTGCCCTGTATCCAACTGCCGAACATTGATACCTAAATGCCTACCTCTATGTTTTGTGAACACTTTCGGCCAACCGTTTTAAGTAGGTATGTTTACGATATAGCGTTAGACTCATATAACAAATATTATAGAGGACCTATGCTAATATACACATTTAACATCCCTATCCCTAGTGTAGTAAACAGAAGCTTAAGAGACATAAGATCTCTTAGGTTACGTCTAACTTGCCAGTGTGGGCCTTGGATGTATTCAGGGTAAAGTTTTGGTAATAAGTGCCCATAAGTGGAGACTAACGACTGAAGATCATATTGGTATAAAGTTAGGTATCGAAAAACAAACAGCTGACATCATTATTTTTATGTCCCGAACAAGCACCGTTAAAATCACCTATTGATGTCTATAACGTGAACATTAAATCACCCTGTTCTAAAGTTATGTTAATTTTGTTCGGAATCAATTTCGCTACACTACAATAATAGCATTCCAAAGTGAAGCATGAATGAATTGGTGTATCATTCAAAGGGAACGTCTGTTTGGTTTATTTAAAGTAGTAAGAGCCGCAGCGGCTACACCTGTCGAGGCGCCGCCGCCGCACCACAGGGCTCCCTCCCGCAGGTAAACGTGCCAAAATTCACAATTGTATCCAATACACATAGGACTACGTCCGGGTATATGTACCACATCTACGATTACAGATCGCAAGAACAGTTTAAAATTATTAAGTTTAAAAAATATTAAATCTTGGTGCTGATGGACGGATCTCCATCAGAAATATAATTTAATATCACGGTGATGACGCAACCTTTTAAAAGAAGACGGCTCCAATTATGAACACCTTATTTTGTTGATGTCGTGCAGACGCGACATCTCTTGGGATTTCTTTTTGTTAATAGGCAGCTTAAGAATTCACTCGCGGAGAATTCAGATCTTGTCAAGATTTTTATTTCATGCCCATAAAGGGCCGGAACTTAAAGAAAGCACGAAACGTTTGTGTAGGCAGTCGGGAGCCCACTCGACGCATGTTCCGTGTTTCAATTTTTGTCCATATCTGGAGGTAGTGGTGCGATGCGAGCGTGTGTACACCGATGCAGATATGCTAAGAACGTGGGGTTCAAGTGGCCGGCCGGGGCTCCTGGACTCCGTAGGCGTCAACACTGCACCAGCAACGCACGCTCCTGATTTATACCCCGGTCTGGCAACTACTTCCAACCCGCCACACTATCGTTTCAATACTATCAGTGTTGTGCTGTCAATACCGGTTGAAATCTTCCTCACCCACAATGTCAACACAATAATCATTCGGTCTATGAATTGATGGTCTATTTATTATGTTCTTAAAACATAATTACGTTAAAACATTAACTAGTACCTAAGTATAAACTTACCGAAACATGTGTAAACTAAGTAAATTTATGAAGTGTTAAAAATATGTAAATGTTTCCACTTGCGAACTCACATGTCACTTTCATCTTAATTTCCATCCATTTTAATTATCTAATATATTTTATGAAGTAGGTAGGGGTTAACACTCTGCTACTCTTCAAGTTAAAATGCTACTTACAATCTTGACTTAAGAAGCCAATGATAAAATAATAATGTGGAATACTTATAAATACGTAGGTACATACGTACTAGGTAGATATTGAAAAAAGTCAGCACAAGGTACTGAATCTCCAGCAAGTGTTGGTCAACGACAACAAACGCCTTCATAAAGTTTTATCTGATGTTGCATCTCGCGAATTCGAAAAGCCTTATCTATCTTTTGAAGCGTTTTTTTACATTTCACGAAGCGTAAATATTCTCTTTACGCCACAATGGAATAATCGGGTATATGTGATTTAGTGCGTTGTTGATTTTATCCACATTCCGTGGCGTTGTACAATACGCGCCGCGCCGCCCGGTGCAATGTGAAATTCCATTAAAGTTTTTGAAAGCGAATAAAAGAAGATTTCGGAAAAAAATCCCGGCCGCTCTCGAACAGGTTCAGGCATACAAGAAGAACAATGGCACTGCTGTGTTTCCAGTTAGCCGTGACAAACTCAGCGGTGCCTACCTGTGCCGATTTGCGGGTTATCCTTAAAGTTGATCAGTTTTGCATTGTATATGATAATTAATTTTCTCTTAATATTGAGACTACTGGGCGAATTACTATAATCCTGAGAGTTATTTAATAACACTCTTAAACCGCAACATTGATTAGGTACTTAGTTTAAAAACGAGAGCAGACAAAGAGTTGATAACTTTCTTACAGAGACGAGATACACCTGCAGCGAGATAATACGCTGCGCCTGGGGTCGACGACTGACCCTACGTCACGTGTCGAGTAGAGCCAAATGCATTTTGCAATCATGAATCTAAAAAGATTACTAAGCGTCATTTTGTCGCGGTGTCGATGCTGACTTCAAAAACGAATATAAATCAGAAAAGTCACGTTTCATCAAACGTGCTGATCTTGATCGATAACTCGGTGTTATTGTGTATGGACGATGGAGTACTTATCGAGAAATTGAGACAATTATAATGAAGGACAGGTTTTCTGTGTGGTGGTAAGTTTTCTACATGTTAGGCACGAACCGGGCATTTTATCACGCGGAGAATACTGGGTTAGCTATGTGTGGTGGGTGGTAGTATGATGTATTATATCTGTACGGAATGTATGTAGTAGGATAACGCACGTCCAAGCCGTGGCCTTGGCTCCGCGATCGTGACGAGATAATCCGCCAACCTGCGTCGATATCAGTTATCCGGTCACCAGGCCTAGCCAAATATTACCATGAAAAAAAAACAGGAAAAAGAAGTGATACACATCTTATCTTCAACATTGCAACAACTTAACTACGTTGGAATTTTTCAAATAATATCGAAACAGTAAACATGTTTAGTACCTATCAATCCCGAGTGTCCTTTCGCTTCCTTGAAATTATAAAAAGACAGAAATACTTTATACGGACGTATACGCTCAATAAGGACTTATATGGCGAAGATATTGACAGTGACATTGGATCGCGACGAGCATCAGCCAGTCGAGCGCCATATATCTCTTCGCTCTACTTGAACGGGGAAAGTGTTTGCATTCTTTGTGGAGATTGAGAGATGTACTTACTTACATAAATATCGGAAGGTCGCACTAAGTGTGCCATCGTCGGCGGCTGCTTCCGGCCGCGTGGCCGGCACGTGTGCACCCTCACCCCAGTAGCGGCGCGGGCGCACCCGCACATCCACTCTCGCCAAACATTGCTGATTCCCATGACTTGTCTCATAAATTGTCTATACACAATTAAGTATGTCGATAACGTGAGAATTTTTTTATAATAGGTTAGGGAGTGAAAAGGCGACGTGTTTTAATTGAGCACCCACCTACTCAGACACTGACATGGCGTATGCAATTAGTGTCATTTGTCCATTCGTTTTATCACGGAACTCTCGGAGGTCACCGATGATGAATGCAGAACGTGCAAACACACTGGTATTCTATTTTGGGTACGAAGCGATAGCCGTAAAGCTTGACAATTTACAATTGAAATTCTGTTACGAAAGCGCAACATAAGAATGAATATTTCTTTCTCGTTGTGATATACGGCGACATTCATAAAAGCGAGGAAAAAAATTAATTCCTGGGCCCCTTAAGTTATTGGCACAAAAAGGGAAAATTTAAGAGGTGCCAAGTCAGACAATGCCGAGTGGCGTTAATCTTACTGCGATCAATAAACTCTCTGATTACACATTCAGCGAATATTTCACGTTTCTTCTGTGCTTGGCCTGCGCACGATTCTTTTTGCAACGACTGATCGGCGCATACCTACCTCCGTATCCAAAATATACAACGCCATAGGTAAACAACATTTTATTAACTATGTATATAAATACTTTGCTTACCCTAGATTTTTCGTTCCTGATATTTATCTTATCTACGAGTAACACTTTCTTGAGAACTTTCTGTGTTTGTCCAGACGATATTCGTAGATTTATCATGTTGGTCCTACCTGCACTTGAGATCAATAAATATTCGGTAAAATCGAATGTAGTTTACAGAGCATACTGAGTCAAGGCCATGTTTATCAGCGATAATACTTTTATCAAAGGTGTTATTTGTCCTTCGATACATGTGTCCATAGATTGACGGAATTTGGTCTTCCTTCGGTGCGAAAGTAAAGTTTTATCTCTCAGACCATATGTACCCGTCACCTTGCCCCGAGCGGGCCCGCGACATATGGGTCAGCGCAGGAACAAAAACTGTTCCCGAGGCTGACCGCTCGCTATAATACCACCAATCAAACACATACCGCCCCCGTACAAAGGTGACGAGGTGGACTATGGATGCTCCAAAATAAATGCATCTGTTACCTTTAAGGTATTTTTTTGCTGCCGATGGCTATCAACAATGCCATATGTTTAATTTAACTTGTTTTTACAATTAACTACTGATCCCAACCCTCTTAGGCATGTGTGATTTTTTAGATTATTACCAGTAGACGTGACACTAAGGCTACTTTACTTGTTTGCTAAGTTATTTTGTAGTAATATGACAATTGTTTTCACATTCAAACCTGCCACAGCACTACTGGGAATACAATTTCAAATACTAATAATAAAAATACAATAACGTGATGCTTACATAGTTGATGTTATAAACATTCCTGAATGTGAATTAATGGACGCTGCAATAAAAAAAATCTCGCATGACAATACATGTTAGGTGTTAGTAATCTGTATTGGGCTGAATAAAAGCCTTTTTTGATTCAGAAAGTTTTGTACAAATTATAGGTTAAGCTTTTGGTGTGATGCTACGGCACGATGTGGCGGCGGGTCGGCGATGGCGAGGTCCCACGCCGACAATGCGGCGACCGACGGCGACGCTACAAAGCCACCATGTCACAGATCTGATGACACGTCATCTCCACCTCACATCACTCATTCACCAACCGGACACCATACCTCGTAATCCAGAAAGGTATTTTATGGTTTTATTATTTTCACAATAGCCCACTAACGTCCCTGTCTCGATAAGCGTCGCCTAAATCTTTTTATTACGGTGAATAGTGAAGGGACGCGATAATATCCAGTTCAAACAATATAATACAATTAAGTGTGACCTTTGGACTTTATAAATACATGCTTGAGATAGGTACCTACATATGTAATCAAGATCATATAGTTACTTAATTTAGATCGTAAAATTGAAATAACAATGCAATAGGCTATGTTATTTCTTTATTGGTGCTAGTGTTATTTTATTTACATTCACTGGCATGCGCCCAATAGGCAGGTATGTACCTAAATATATTATTCATGTATTTGACCTAGGAAGAGGTATTGTGTTGAGTTGACCCTAATCAAATCTGATAATCGATTGAGCATATTCCAATACCCACACCTGTTTTCCTTTCATCATAGTTCCAATTCAAACAAGCACTACAAAAGGCCTATTCAAATGTTAAACAAAACCGACGCTGGATAGACAGCAGCACTTGTATTGAATTAACTCTAAGAGGGAACAATGCTCGATGTCGATATCTGTACCCACTTTCTTTTCGAGAGAGACAACAAAGTTGGCCGTTGTGGTGCGCTTGCGCTGACAAGCGAGCGCGACACAAAGACGATCGGCGCGGGCGCAGGCCGCTCGGCACAAAGGTCAACAGCGAGATCGCCTTACAGAGTTAAGGCGCGCTCACATTTACACACGCGCATAAGGCCCCATGCACACTAAATATGGAACATCTAATCATCGCGGCAACAACTTATGGGTTAGTTATAGCGTATCCCGCTGCTGCAATAGGTCCTATCTTGCCCTCTACCAAACGCTGCCTCTTAACTATGAAAGCTGAGCAAAACTTATTAACGGTATATCATAGTTTCTTTAACATTTCAACTTGTGTTGTTTCCCACAGCGTCATAGGTCTTCTCTTATCGGTGTACTTCTTCGGTACGATCAGTGTTCTTCTAATGTAGTCGGGCCTTTACATGTCTCCTTGTGTCGTGAGGCGGCTCGCCTCGAAGTACACTTTTGTGAGTCGACGAGCATTATCGCGCCATCTGGGAGCGGAGATGTTCCTCATAATGCCTACAGATAAACCTACTTTGTACCGGCTGCTCTATAACAAGAGGATGCGCCATGAAAGGAGTGAGCAACGCAACAGGTACATGCCCCCGCATGCCCGATTATCTGACGAGAGGTGGGCACCTCGCGCACCATCGAGATCTCTTCCTATTTGAATTTGAATACAGTTTAGTCAGCTCAGGTAAGTACCTACGTCTAACTGATCAATATTCGTGCTTGAAGTACCTAAAATCTAGATAACCCTTTTTAATATTCGATCGGTAAATAAGCTTAAAAAAACACAAATTATTCATACTATTATTATTAATTCTAGCAACTAAAAAAAGTAATTGAAAACTATGTTGTGAATAAATATACACGGTAAGCCAATAACAGTCCCCTCCTAGTTTATTATATACCTATGTATTATTTATTTTTCGTCTAGGTATAGGAGTATACAAATTGAAGACTTGCGTTTGTGGTGATAGAAAGTAATCCTGAACAGCGTGGGCTACGGCAACGTATGTCATCTGGTTAAAGATCAAGTTTCATAGTCCTATCACGAATCGATGACTATTGATGGCTTCTCGGAGGATCTATTTGATCTCTATTGTGGCATTGATTTGCCTCAGATACACGGAGTACCCCGTCCCATAGTTACCTGCGTGTCTACCTACGCAAGAAATGGTTTTATCAAACCATGATAATACACGGCTTAAATCGGCCATCCCGACTTAAGAATTGTGATGATTTGCCATAAGCTCTTAGCCAAACAAACTAAGGAAGCGGGGCAAATTGCACAAAATTAAGAACGTCTTTTGCTGTGGTTGTTTGTGTGCGCGGTGTTGGCGGCTTGGCTAGTGTGGATTTATTGTACCTGTGCCTAATAGTGTGGTGCGGGTGGCAGACGCGCCAGCCCACCCAGAGCGCCTCTACCAAACTGTCATGTGTAACTATACAATGCCCGCAACACTTTAGTACAATCGAGAGTAATACGTCAAAATCCACGACCCACTTATTTGTCCATGTATATTGGTATGTGCATAATGCTCGAATGCCGCCCAGAAACAGGGTACACGTATTATATTTACGTGTATGCAATTTTATATTAAATTATGACAAGATGCTGAAATAGTCCTATCAAAATGAGAGTCTATAATCGCTACACGCGATGTTCCATCTCTTACATGGTCGGAATTTATTTGATAGCTCTACGGGAGCCATAAACACGAGGAAGATATTAAAGCAGCGCGGGGCGTCTCAATTAGTGAACACGATGCTTCTCGCAACAGTTTATCTCGAGAGGTGCACTTGTATTTTTATACAAAACAATATGAATTAATAGAAAAAGCGCTTCGCGAACTTAAGATCGGGAAAGAAAGATAATTGAACAAATCTAGGAGTTGCGAATCCATAAAATTGGTACGAGTATGAACATATTATTACCCTGTAGCAGATGTGGCCCAGGGGTGGAAGCTTCAATTTCCGTGTAACCGGTAGCAAGTTCAAAATGGATTTCTTTTTTTGGTATAAATTCACATACTTACCGTGCTTACAGGCGTGTAGACAATCTAGTGGCGATAGTTTTACGCCCATGGTAAAATATGCCTTCACCCTAACAGACAATGGATAGGTGTTTTTCTGATGGATTTTGGACTCTATCGACGTTTGTTATTCTAATTACCAACTCCATCACATAATCCCGGGTGGTGTTTCTCATGCATTCTAGCTTTTAAGTACAATTTGAAATTATTGTTTAATGTTTAAATAGGTATGTGTGTGTCTTGTAGTGTTACATACCTTATGTGATTATTCTCTGATAACTTCTCTGAAATCTTCAGATAATTCCAGTGAAGACATTCAATAAGGTTCAAAGCATGTGTTGGTCAAGTGGCTATATACTAGCCTTTGTTTGATTAAGGGTTAAAGATGTTAAATTTGATTTCAGACTTCGACATAACTAAATAGGGTACATTTTAAATTAACTACCGGACAAAATACTGAGGATAGCAGTGGCGTGCACACCATATAGGCAAAAAGACACTGCCTACCTTAGTATTTTCGTTACCCGACCTAATAATAGAGTTATTGCTAGATCCTTTTTTGTTGTACTCACGATATAGGCTAACGAACGTCCTGTGTTTTGTGGGTGGGTAGATAGGTAGGTGTAGATAGACCTGTGTTTCGTAAAGAAAAGTTACCTATAGATAGGTGTCAAACCTTGGGGATTACTGCCTACCTTGTCGTAAAAGCCAGTGCACGCCACTGGAGGATAGACGTTACGGCACGGCAGCCTACGTTAGAATGTCGATGGAAATTACTGATTCGAATATTGATCACCATATTTGTTGACCGATCAAATCGTTAAGCGTCAATGGACATCGCCTAACCTTCGGTTTACGTCAAAGCTTACCTTTCGGTAGGTAATTAACCCTTTCGGGGACACGTCAACAATACAACTTCTAATGATATTTACTTGAATGTCCCCAAAGTGTTAAGAGTCAACTTACCCTTTGTTAATCGGTGCTATATCTATCAATACTTAGTACAAAACTAAGTCGCCTCCCGCTGTCTGTCTCTATGTATGCCTAGATCTTTAAAACTTAGAATTATTCTAGAAGAAAAATAATTCTTCTTGAGGGAATCGTATTAGGTACCGTTAATACATACTTATATTAGACGAGAAATACTGTTAATAATGCATTGTATTGGAAAATCAGTGTGTCCTGTGTGCTACTGTAAAAATGTACCTGATATGCAAAAAATATCCATTTTTCTTAAAGATTTGTAAATAAAGGATTTACAAAAACAAAAAGCTTATCTACCTAGCCTTAATACGAAAAATGCCAAAAAGGACCTCTTTAGGAAATGCATACTAGCTATGAAACTCCCTGTTACATATTTATAAGAAACGTTTTCTACATTTTCCGTACTATACCTAACGTTGTAGTGTAGACTGAGCCCCAATTTAATACATTCTTAGTGCACATAAGGCCCAGATTATGTTGTTTTGTATAAATTGATCTAAACTTGAATTTCATGTTGTAGCTTCTTCGCAAATGACTCTCCAAGATAATTTAATCTTCAGCCGGAAGAAATTACCTTATACATTAGCCATTTATGTGGTTCTAGCCCATCTAAAGAGTATAGGTTTAATCTTGTATGAATACCTATGGACTGATCGAACAAAAAAAAAAGTACACCGGCCACCACCATACATTT
>SJJU01001107.1:0-37038 GCA_012932125.1 Conopomorpha cramerella | reverse complement strand
ATCGATGTGTATGTGTAGTGTTTCAATTGAAGTCGTCATACATATTTTTTATCTCCCAACGGCGACCGTGATAGGCTAAGGTAATACCGTAAAAACATTAATTCATCAAAATTGACTCTGTTATATAATATGTAAAACTTTATACATAAACATGTGCAAAACATTCATTTTTATTCTACCTCACTTACATTCGATTCAATAAGCACGTGTCCAAAATTGAAACGAATCAACTTGATAAATCAACAAAAAAATCCCAGCACTAGATTATTGATGAAAAAGAAACACAAAGGAATAGAATGTTCAGTGCTGTTACCAGCATACATTTTAAGGTTAATTATTTCCGTTCTAAAAATATTCCATGTTTTTCATGTTCGTTCTCAATGTGTCAGAAATCACTTATTAGATGAGCCCAACTATAATGCAATTTTGTACTGTAGTCGTAATGATTAGTTACCTAAATTTATTTAGCAATGTACTTTAGCATGTAAGTGTATTATTTTATAATTATTAGTTGATAGTCTATAGTTTTATAAACTGCTCAAACCTAGAGTTACTTTTATATCGTAATGGGATAATTCCTGTCAAGATGTATAAGTGTGCGTGTAAAAATTAATAAATACTATGCACAGCTTAGTAGGTAGTGTCGTTAAAATCTCGACACTATACATGGGACCTGAAGAGAGACCAATTTCTTAGCATTCCATGGATTCACCGTGCGGGTGCCGGGTCCATAGCGTGGTAAAAGGAGGAAACTGTGCGCTAGTGTTTGGCACTTGCGACCCAAATGTAGGTTTAAGGTGGCCACCTTGCGACGCGTCAGCACTCGCCTTCACCAGCGCCCATGTTCCCCCTTCTACCTATCCAAATCTGGTATGATCCTACGAGTGCCGCTTTTGAAGTTCGTTCGAGTAATGAGCTTACCGAGGCTCTAGATCTAGTTGTTTAAATATCGACGAATTGTATGAGTCGAGTACTATACGGATACGTAAATATAATAATAAAACCAGGATGAATAATGAATGCGTAGGTACACGCGCTTTGAATTGGACAGTACAAGTGCAAAATGGCGGGAACAATCAAAAAGAAAAAAAAACGTTCACGTTCATTGCTTGTGTGATAAATTTAGTTAACGAAAACCCTTTTTTAAATCGATTTTGAACATGTCAACACTACTAGGATTATCATCAACCACATGACGCCCACCCCTGGACAAGGGCCTCCCCCCTATGATTTCCGTGATCATTTAGGGGGGAGATGCCAATATTGCCAATGGTTGGCGATCGCAGTGGTGTGGTGTGTAACGCACAAAGAATGACAGTTCTCCGCTACTGCACGTCCTCTGGAGGGTTCCCCCGATCGCCTCGCACAGACCACACGACGGTAAAAGTTGGGCTGGGGTGGTGACACATGTATTCTATTCGCCGTCACCACACGGCTACTGGGAAATGAATAGTGATAAATGAAAATGTCTATTTCAAAAGTTTTCGTAGAAATGTTGATGTCAATTATATAACACATTTTGCTATTACGTAAAAAATATTTTCTTGTGTCTTTCCTTTTTAGTTTTGTTTTTGTATTATTATTAATTATGTCCATTTAGTTTCTTTTATATCATGTTGTGGTAGCCTATAATTAAGGCAACATATTACCACGTATTTTATTATGTGTAATTATGTTATAAATATGTGTGCTTTGTTGGCTGTCCTAAATAAATAAATAGACTTTACGCCTTTTAATGCCAAAGCGGGGTAGACAGAGGCACTTGCTAAACAAATTCCCCACGGTACACCAAGCGTATTTGACCCAACGTGACAGGGGGCGAGCCCAACGCCGTTATTTTGCTATGTTGGTTCCTTTATCTCGTGATGTTTTTCTTCACAAGAGCGTTGTGTTTGTTAAGCTTGAAACAAGCAAATATACGTGAAAGGCCATGTCGCAGATAAACAGGTGGGCATATATATATTTATATATACGTAAATATATATATGTATATATTACGTATATACGTAATATATACATATATAATTATATTGGGTTACGTTGGGTTAACCGTGGGTATTTGCTTTAACAAGTGCCTCTGCCTACCCCTCTTTGGGATTAAAGGCGTGAAGTGTATTTTTTTTTTTTTTTGTAATACGTATATATACATATAGCGTGGGTTAGTAATACATAGCCTTTATTGTGTAGGTCGTGTTGTATTTACGAATATAATATTTTTTTATCTACATAGCCTTAACATTGGGTCAACACGCCTAAAGATTTTGCCTATCCTACCATGTAGTAAGATCGTAAGTTTATGTAGCTACAAACATTATCGTCTGTGGTCCAGTTGGTCGGATATCTGACTTGTAACCGGGAGGTCACGGGTTCGAGTCCGGCTACTGAACGTGTACCAATGGGACTCTTTTTCAGAGCCTATGTACGCAACGCAATGCTGAAGGACAACATCGTGATGAAACCCGCACACCACAAGGTATGTGAACCCTATAACGACGATGGGGGCACCCCCTGCCACGTTGGGTTAAATACGCTTGGTGGACCGTGGGCATTTGCTTTAGCAAGTACCTCTGCCTGCTTTGAGATTAAAAGGCGTAAAGTGTATTTATTTATGTTTTACTTTTTTAAACATTATCGTCTGTTATCGATATTGGTCTACTAGGAATCTAGGTGTTTATATAAATATTATTACGGCCTGATATTTTTTGGCCAGCGCGAAATTAACTATTTTTTTAATTTTTTTAATTCACTATGAACAAGCGTTTGACCACCATCCTGCCTAAATATTACCATTCAGCTTACCTTCGTTATTTTCTCGACATTTCGACACAGTTACATGTGCCGTGGTCACGAGCTCAATCATATGACGTCCACTGCTGGACCAGAGTCTCCCCCAATGATTTCCATCATTTAGGCGGAAATGGCAACAATTTACACGCTTGGCAGGCGGGAGAACGCCTACTGCCAGTCCCCTGGACAGTTCCCTCGGTCGCCTCTTAAGACTCTCACGTTGAAAAGTTGGGCTGGAGTGGTAACACATGTATTCTATACACCATCACTACACAACTATAATTTATTTATTTTTTTATTTTGGGAAGCCAACAAGACATACATATTTACATTGTATAAAAAAATATACACTTAAACAATGTCTTTGATTAATCTTCGCGCTATAATACCCGTTTTAAACATTTAATATCATGTCAGTGCGCGTTTCCTTAAAAAATGATTTATATAGTGCTGTCTTAATTAGAAGCTAAACTGAAATACAATATAGCTAGCTAAAAAATATGTACATTAGGGTAAATACATGAAGGAATAAACATATATACATATGAAGAACAGTGTGTATGTTGGAAAATTTTAGCGTCTAATCTAAACTAGTGAAATCATTTCCTTGTAGATTCTACTAATATCTACAAGGAAAAGAAGATACCAAAAGGAATATATAGGTACAGGTAGGTAAAGCGCCGGACATAATTATTACCTGTTAAGTTGGATTAATGTATGCCTCAACGCGCGTCTCTATGTTTAGCCGAGACTCACTACAAACAAACCAAAACATTATTATTAACAAAAGTAGACACAACTCAGCAATTTCAATTCGTATCAATTTGTTTCTTTAATCAAAACAAATACATTTTAATTTTCATTCAACCCGTTATCGGAGAAGCCAAGCCTTTTCGCTGTTAAGCCAAATCCTTGGATTACTTGCAACAGACAAAACAATTTATAACTATCACACAATACCTTATCCGAGATATCGAATGCCCGACAAAAAGCAGACCCATCTCAAATTAGCGAAACAAAGGACTTAAGGCGCGCCTCAGACTGTCAATCACCGTTTTAATTACGCACAAAAACCGTTCACGCGGATCGATTGTACCGTTTCATAAAAGCCGCGCACACCGCAAGTATTAAATCCTAGCAATAGTATTACTTTCACAGTCACAGTAAGTAATGGGCATTAAAGATTTACGGCGTACGCGCCGCCTTACTCTCCAACCGTAGCCCCACCTCCGACATTGCCTGGAGGAAATAATAGCATACAAATAGCTCAGCAGTTAATCAGTGGTTAAATGGGACGGGCCGATCAACCAAATACTTAGCTATCAAGGAGACACGTCTACATTATCTAAACCAGTATGTTTAGGACTCGTTACCTAAAAATAATGTATGGAGAAATGGTCCACAGGTTTCGAATAGAGTACAGTAGGCTACGGTCTTACGGCTGGCCTTGCCGTGTAACAAATGAGTTGGAAAAGGGTTCCGTGACTTTCGATGGTAACAAATTCGCTTCGCTCAGCCTATTTCGGGGAGTCAGACGTTTTCGGGAATGAAATAATTGCATGTGCGAATGCGGTCTAACCAAATCCGGTGGGGGAGAAAAATCTCTAAAGGTCTGATTACACATTATGCGCCGTGGCAAAAATGAACGTGTTCAAAAGATTGATGGTTGTTTGAAGGAGGTTTGTGAAGATTGATTTATTGACTGTTTCTGATTTCACTTAGTATGTTGGTATGAAAAAAAGAAAGAAAGAAAAAGGCATTTATTCGTCCAACACAGTTCGAGCACCCAGTTATAAAAACTTATCTAATTATGACGTTGGATAGCACATCAGGTGTGCATTTTCTATAGATAACCGTGAAGTTTTGTATTTATTTACGCACAAAACTTCACTGCTTTCTCTCCATGTAGGCTGAGACTACATAGGTACATTTATTGTCACGTTTCTGATATCCAGCCCAACACGACCCTCCTCCATCCCATGCCCTACCTGAAGGGCGTACGAGCGATACTTTGAGCCGATCGTCGCGCGCATGCAGTCCTAACTAAGGGCCGCGATGGCGTACGCGCGGCGTCCGACCCGACGAACTTGTGTCTCCACCACGATCAAGCCAACCAACAGCCCTACTGGGACTGAACGGCACACAATGGCCACCTCGCACTCGGATCTAGACCGCTGCGCCGACATTGACAAGACTCATCTACAAATACTCCTTGCGGATTTTGTGCCAGCGGTGCGCAAACCGCTTGAACGCCTCGAAGTTCTCCTGTGACTGGACTAACTCCAGCAGGCCTAGCACGCGCCTCAAGAAAGACTTGACATAAAACTAATACGCGCTCTGATTGGCTGTTATGTCACGCTTTGTGCGACTCGGCTAGTTTCAACAAATCGCAGCGCGTTATATTATGTCTTGTCACTTATTTCTTGGAGCGCTGTGCTAGGGGGGCAGGAAGTACGCAGGGCCGGGTCACGACAGCTTGAGACTGCCCAGCAACTCTTCCCTTTCCGCGGCCCACAGCGAGCACTCCTGCGGAGCCCCACAAGAGCACTCCGGGGAGTCGCAGAGAGCCATACGGTGCAGGCACGCGTTAAAACACCCGTGCCCGGTTCAGTCTGGATGCACCCAGGTCAAACGAGTAAACGGTAAAAACGAGCAGCCGAACAGTAGCAGCGGCAAACGAGGTGCATTTCTACTTTAATTTAACTGTCGTCTGTATTAAACAGCGATGCACATCGTTTGCCGCTAATATGCCAGAGAGATGCAGCTACGAGAGTGTAGCAGACTTGGTTGGACCCCCAGGTACAATATTCACACTGATCGTCAGTGCTCTTTCTTAAAATTCGAACAGCAAATAAATGAGCAGCGGGTAGTTACAAATGTTTTCCACTTCTAAACCGACGTCGTTAATCTTAATTACCTATGAGTTGGTCTTCTTAAGCACTTCTTGCCTGTTAATTGAAGCTGTTTAAAACGACTTCAAAAGAAAAAGAAACAATTCGACTGTACCTATTTTTTATATTTGTTACTCCAGAGCTTACGATTGGTTGAACTGATTTTGATGATTCCATTTTCTGTTTGAGAACTCGTGCTTTTCGTGTGGTCACATTACAATTTGTTGGTTGAAGTCCTTTTTAACCGTCTTTAAATAAAAATAAGGAGGAGATTCTCAATTCGGCTGTATGTATTTTTTTTGTTCATAGTTGTAATGTGTGTTGTAATGTTGTCAATATAAAAAAGATGAAACCCTTTATCGCTCATGAGATGCACCACACAATACGCAAATACAAAACTCAACATGAGTAGATCCTATGCCAGCCCCATAACCTTCGTAACATTTTATTTTATGACGGACCCACGACCCTACGGAATAGAGGCAGACATGCTGACTACTACACCAACATTACAGTAGCCAGCATGTCTGCCTCTATTCCGTAGGGTCGTGGGTTTGATTCCCAACACTGACAGGTATTTAGGTGATGAGCTTTTAAATACTTGTTGGATGTGTCTGGGTGTTTTATCTAAATAAGAATGTATTTGTGTTTTCACATAGTTTCATTTATTTTAGTAGGTGGTGGAAGTGGCCACTGTTTTTTTTAATACAAAATTAGAACTTTTTTTAATTAAAGTATGCAGTTTTTCTTGTTATTAAAATGGATGACATGGTTCCTAAGAACATATTTTCTTATGTCTGATAGTCTTATACTTTTCCATACTGACCGATTTGAATGAGCCACCCTGTACCTACTATACGGATAACTGACATTTATAAACATTGAATATGGAATAATTATGTTTACTCCTATGTAATACAATCAAATCTTCCTACAAAAGAGTACCATCAAGTTCCAAATAAGGTTGTAAATGCTGGCAGCATTAATTTCCTTCTTTAAAAAAAAAACTCGTTATCGCGGAATCACACAAACATATCCGATACCTAAGGCTTTAAGGAGCGTATTGCCGATCGACGGGCGTAGGAAAAAAAAATAACTTTCCAGTCCTCCTCCTTTGAGAGAAATCCTCACACCTGTAAAAGAAAATAAAGTATCGGCATATAAATCAACGAGGTCTGGAACCTTCGGTGAAGTTGTTTGATAAACAGCTTTTTTAGAAGGCCCCAGGGCACAATGTACGCGGCACGGGTTCTGGAGGGCTGAGAAGTTGAGTCATTCAGGTGACTGCAGACATCGGATACTTTGGCTCATTAATAATGTCCTCCAGTGTTTGTATAGACAAGATTTTGTTTTCGTCTTTTTATTTCTTTTTCGTGTTTTTGTTTTTTTTTTCGGAATACGATTTCTTGGCAGTCAAACCAGCCAGTGTAGATAGATATATTTGATATGTCGTTTTGATAAATAGAGAGTTGTTCGAAATTTTGGAAAGCATAGTATTGAATTGCACATCAAAATTACTTGAAGTGAAATTAATTATATATTACTAATCAGAATGGCGATTTGGTGTAAAGTTAGTAATTAAGTTAGGTTAGGTAATTTTTTTATATGTGCAATTTAATAATACCTTTTTAGAAATGTTTTTCTGTAAATACGTTACGAGCGACGTCATAAAACTATGCGTTTTTCTCTCTCACATTCTCTTCCAGTTGAGAGCCATGACAACAAAGTGTTTCTAAATTTAAAAATTGCATAACTGTTTTTAATTGAAGCGTAAATAACTGAACTCTCATGCGCAAGGTTTTTTTTTAATTTTAGATTATGTTTGCTGAATTAATGTGAAGTGGTAACAACATACCTAGTAAAAGCTGCTGGTTTTTAACCGATTTTAAAAAAGTAGCTGGTGGTTTCCATCATTTGGTTTTGTTTTAGTTCACCTACAAAACCACAATTCTGACAAATTTAAAAGGTTGAAGTCGGTTCTTTTGTCTTTAAAAATGTTATCAATTAACAAGTGAACGTTTGTTAATTCATAACATTTTTTTTTCATATTATTTTATAAATATCGGGTAAATTGCGTTCTACAATTATTATTGAGTGCCGGAGAGGAGACGGGGGTTACCAATGCAAGGTTTAAATGGTTCATTCATTTGACTAAAACATTTCTAAAACGAATAATACCCAGTGCGAAAGACTCTAAAAAGTGCAGTGCAGAATCGGTTAAACCTTCTTTAATTCCAGTTCCCTTTTCACTATGCTTTCCTTCACCACAAAAGCCTTGTGGAAATGCGTACTCCAACTTAGATAATCTTCCTCATTCGCTGAAGCTCCGAGCGTCTCACAATTATATATAAATAGAAACCGTTCAGGGGAAACTTAGCTCTTAATGAAATCCGATTCAATACCAGCGGCTAATGTCGAAGTGTTGTTTAGTGAAGAAACTGCAAGAGCGAAGTCCGGGCAGCGATTTGGCCCGTTCCCAAGCACTCCCAACAAACATTAACGTCTAAATAATATTTCTCCTATTTTTTCGTCACCCTTGCCCGCAAAAACTTGGAAGGTCTTCGCTGAAAGTGTAGAGCCAAATAGCCGGGTACAGCGTTTGTCATATTAACGCTGTTTGCTTTATTGTTATTCGTGTTTTTTTTTTATCAACAATATTACGATTCGTCTTATCAATGTTGCTTATTTGGTAGTTCAAGGTAGCTGTAGAGTGTTTTAATGGCTCTCTTTAGACATAGACATAAACATTCATTAATTTTTGCTAAAAAAATGCCTTTTAATTCCAAAGCGGGGTAGGCAGAGGCATTTGCTAAAGCAAATGCCCACGGTTCGCCAAGCGTATTTAACCCAATGTGACAGGGGGTGAGCCCACCGCCGTTATAGGGTTCACACACCTTGTGGTGTGCGGGTTTCATCACGATGTTGTCCTTCAGTGTACGAGCGTTGCGTTGCGTACATAGGCTCTGAAAAAGAGTCACATTGGTACACGTCCAGTAGCCGGACTCGAATCCGGACCTCCCGGTTACAAGTCAAGTATCCGACCAACTGGACCACAGACGCTTTAATTTAATTTTTGCTAAAAAGACACATAAACAACAAATTCAGTAGACACAATAGACAAACAAATAGATAACCACCATGCATGTTAAATGCAGCATTCCTATCCATCGTTCCTGTGTCTGTCAGCAAAAAAGATACTCAGCATATTGCCACGGTGGCCCGTGACGCTGGTATTCTGCCAGCACTCATGAGTGATGACTTTAATAAATAAAAATATAAATAAACTCAATAATATATACATATACAGAGTCTGAAGGTCTTCAAGTCGCGGGTGAATAGGTACCTTCTGAACAAGTGTGCTTCATCGTAGACCACATCGCTGCTTAACATCAGGCAGGATGGTGATCAAACGCTTGTTCACAGTCATTAAAAAAAAATATAAGAATAATCAATGTTTTTTAAGTAAGGTAAGCCTTTACTTATTCTGCGTGAAAAATGATCCTGTTGCTCAGGGTTATTTTTTTTTGGCCTTCCGATTCGTAAGACTTAGTCGTAGTAGTAATCTGCCCAAATGCATTGTAATCTACGTTTCAGTAAATAATTAGTATTCACAGTTGAGAAACAGTCTCGTGTCTCGCGAGAGTGACACAAGCTAAGCCTACAAAATGTTTAATTAATTAAAGATCAAGCTCAGCCGAGAAAACTTATAAAATTGATTCTGAATACAAAATATCCTCCTCAGTAAGATCCGAGTTTGCGCTCAACTGAGGCACTCAGAAGCAAAGACTCTTAATACCAGCTTTAGAAAGGTTTTTCATTTTCTAGCACTGTCGCCATAGGTAACGTTTCTAAGACTATTTCTCGGAGGCCATTTATATTATACGCAACGATCTTGTACTTAATACGATTGACGTTAAAAAATAAGGATATCAAATGAATTTAAGTACTTTGCCAATACAAATATACACTCACATATATACACACTTATGTTCTCCCATATTGTGAGGTTGACTGGTAGATAATACTTTGGTATTAAGTCCACCCTTTGTACTTGTAGTGCAATAAAGTATTAAATAATAATAATAAATATTTGTACGAATATGTGGCCTCGTAAAATAATATCCTACACTAGATAAACTGTAAACTCAGATGACCTATATTAACGTTATTAAACTTTGATATTCATTGGGGTAATTTGTATAGTTTATATCGAATGGTATTCGATGTTCGTATTGTTTCTAGTCCGAAGGGGAATTTGTGATTGTATTCGTATTGAATTATGAGCAATAAATTATAATATAGAGAAGGTCCAGTTTATGGTTTCACTACGTGATGTTGTGAACTGATTTATTTGTTATTATGTACTAACAAATTTGTTGAGTTGTTTATAGAATCGAAAATTAAATGAAAAATGTGAACGGAGGAAATTTCTTATTTTTCAAGATGTTATTATCTTTGGTAGGATTTCACGGGTCTATACCTGTGTTATATTCATAATCAGACACATGACTTGGGCGCAGGCCTCCCCCAATGATTGCGATGATTAATTGTAGGGGAAATGCCAATAATCGCCATGCTTGGCAGGTGGTTGGTACTATATATGATGGGCCGATAACAAATCGAAACACGTTTATTGAGAGACTCAAATAAAGGATGCAAAGTTGTACGTCGTGTTCGTGTCGTTTGTTCACCAAGAACTGAATCGTTGGCATACAACACTAATAACACGTGAAGCCTGTTAACGATTGAAGACCCGACGTGAAGTTTCCGTAATGTGATCGTCAATGCTCTGGAGATCTTTTGTATGGAGTCAACAAATGAACAAGCAAACGAAATGAACAAGCGTTTGACCACCATCCTGTCTGATGTCAAGCAGCGATGTGGTTTACGATGGAGCGCACTAGTTCATTAGGTACTTATTCACCCGCGACTTGAAGACCTTCAGACTGTACTGCGCAGGAAATACAGACTCCGGCAATTCATTCCACAGATCAAGTAGACGCATACGTCTCCAAAGAATGGCCTGTACGCCGAGAGGCATGTAGAGCTTGGGTGGTGGTGGGCTTTTTCGCCAATCATTGTAAATATATGAATCTTTCAATCAAAGCTGTCATCTCGCTCTCAGTGACATTCCGTTGAGGGTGGCGGACTACGCTCTAAGAGTGTCGCATCGAATATATAGAATATCAAAGTGAAACTCGACTGCAGTCAAACTTAAAGCCACAACCATTCCATTGGAACAACAACTGGGTCACAGCAGACATTCCGTTTCCAATAAAAAAAAACTTGCCGTGAACATTCAATATTCTGCGAGAGCAAAAAAAAATAAAATGTGAAAATCCTTTAGTCCGGTGAAACTTTACAATCTTTCTCACAAGTGCCGGCCAATAAATCGTAAATCAAAGGAAAGTTACGAAGCAACGCAGCCTGATAGCTGCAGAAAAAAGAAATAAAGCTTTTACCCGCTATTAAGATGAGAAAGCTTCATTAGAAATGCAGTTTCCCCGAGCTTTTGCGACCCGCAATTAGAGCTTAACCTGAACCGGGCATGAGAACAAAACGTCTATAATATTGTGTTTTTTTTGTGTTCCACTCTCAACACTTTATTAGAATATAAAAGTTTTGTAGTAAGTGGATCAGCGCTATGTAGCGATTTCATGTACTCAGTAATTATATAGAAGTTTCTCAATGTAGCCCGCGGGCTAAGGTATGTCGGAAAACTTTTTTTTTAAACTCATTCCACTCATTCATTAACTCCATTCCTTTCTGTTTTGGGCCACCTCGCGCCACCAAAATCAACTTAATTGACAAAAATTTCATCATCAGCCACATTACGTTCATTGCTGGACGAGGGCCTCCCTTAATGATTTCCATCATTTGGGGTGAAATGCCAATAATCGCCACGCTTGGCAGTCGGGTTGGCGATCGTAGTGGAGTTGAGGTTTAACTCACATACAACACTGCTGCCCGTTTGCTGGAGAGCTCCCCCGATCGCCTCTTCTGATCCCCAAGACGGGAAAAGTTGGGCTGTGATGGTGACACATATTCTATTCAACGGCTAAAAATAAAAAATATTTATTCATGAAACTACAATTGTGTTGTTATTAAAAAAGGCGCGTGCACGTATTCTACCTTTTTAACCGACTTCAAAAAGGAGGACGTTCTCAATTCGTCTGTATTTTTTTTATGTTTGTTACCTTAGAACTTTCGCCTGGATGAACCGATTTGCATGTTTTTTTATTTATTTGAAAGCTGGTGCTTCCCTTTGGTCCCATATAAATTTTTATCAGTTCCGACAATGGCATCCATGAGAAAACCACATACATGTCAAATTTTACTGGTTAAAGTCGGTTCTTTTTTATTTAAGTTATTACTCATTGAATTACGTGTACCAATATGCCTGAATACTATTTTTTTTTAAAGTTAATACGTATGGCCTACATTGACGTACATAACTACTATTTTTGGGTTTATTTTTAATGGTAACCTTTGGAGAAGTGGATATGACCCTTGGATCAGTCCCGCAAACAAAGCGTATCAAGAAAGAAATGGAAAGACGCACCAGTGACATAACCACTCGAGGGGAGGGAAAGAGTGTTCTATTTATATTCACCTCTATTTACCTACTTCATGTCACGTCTTCCTCGACACGAATCCTAGAGCTTCTGTTCTAAAGGGACATACATACTATTAAACAACCACGTTATTTTACTTGTAACAACAATACAAAGATCCACTTGGGGAAAAGAAAAAAACAAACACACCTTACCTACACAAAAACAGGAAATCGCCGTAAACGTTTTATACAACGTTGAAACCTCTCTTTACAAACACTGCGGAATACTCCGCTATTCCGCAGTGCATCTTTGTACAGTTCCTTTTTATTTACCCATCGCGGAAAAATAAAAAGGTCAAAGAGATTATCTAGATTATCCGACAGTAATCCACACAACAAGATGTTGAGCAAACATTTACCGGGCGCGTTGCATCAAAGCGGCGTTGTATTATAAACACAGTGAAAATAAACAGGCATTATTTTAATCCTTCAATCGAGAAATTTCCAGCTGAGCGGAGTGCCTACGCTCAAGTTTGTTAATTTCGCTGAAAGTTGATCCTCCTGGGAGTTATGGTGGCGGCGGCCGCGGCTCAGCTCTATACCGAGGTATGTGACTTGTTAGACTTCTGTTTTGGACCTAAGATTCAAGTACGCTTTAGTATCGTGGGCTGAGTTTTTGATTTGACATTGTATACATACATACATACATACACTTCACGCCTGTCTCCCAGAGGGGTAGGCAGCATACCTAACTTTCACTCCCGTGCATTAAGGTAGGTGCCAGTACAGCGTCATGGACAGCCAATCTTGCCTTTTTCGACATGAATTGGCTCTCCATAACACACAACGAAGGGCACCGTTAACCTTATTACCCGCACTCACTCTTCTTTCAATATCTTTGTCAAACTTTCCATCACTTGTAAATAGAGATCCCAAATATACAAACTCATCCACTTGTTCAACTTTCTCACCGTCAATCATGCACTCACAAATTGTCCTTTCATTATTTTCGACTACCATTACTTTGGTCTTACTAGCATTCACTTTCATTCCTTTCCTTTTCAATGACTCATTCATACAATTAATCATCTGCTGCAATTCATACGCCGACGGTGCAAGAAGAACTTGATCGTCAGCATATAAAAGGCATTTGATGATTAAACCACCCATATCTAGACCCCAATCACGACCTTTCAGATCTTCCAAACAACTGTCCATGAACAGATTGAACAGCCACGGAGACGCTACGCATCCCTGTCTGACACCTCTATGGATGCCAAACCAGTCTGAGTAGGTCCCGTTTACCCTGACACAGGCACTGGAATCATCATGAAGTGATTTCAAAGCCCGTATACATTGTATACCGGATATAAATGTGACACTGTCTGAATTATGAATAAGCGAACAGCAGGACGCAGCAGCCTATGTCCAACAGTGGACAGGTATGGGCTGATGATGATGATGATGATGATGAACAGCAGGAACGTTTTTAAAAAGTATTTTATTGATAACTAGCAAACCCGGCGAACTCCGTTTCGCCACCAGATGGGTTCGTTTCGTTTACCCGCTTTTCTGTTGAATTTTTTCCTGAATTTTCTTTGCTATAAACCTCACGGAGCCCGAGACCTTTCCAACGAATGCAAAACCGTGGAAATCGGTTCGTGCGTTCTGGAGTTATAGCGTCAGGGAGGAAAACCCAACTTATTTTTATATAGTAGATTACAAATAGACAGCTGCAACGAGACTAATGGAATATAATACAATTATGTTTTAGGTGTTATTACGAAATTACTCTGTAAGCATTTTTACTTGAAGCGTAACTGGGTCGCGATGTTATTCGGACGTCCGGTGTCAGCACTCTTAGTACTATGGGCGTTGGTAACTCCGGA
Organism: Conopomorpha cramerella; assembly: GCA_012932125.1. Taxonomy (NCBI): domain Eukaryota; kingdom Metazoa; phylum Arthropoda; class Insecta; order Lepidoptera; family Gracillariidae; genus Conopomorpha; species Conopomorpha cramerella. Next base: position 22,915 of record SJJU01001107.1, on the reverse strand, counting down.
CGTGTTTTTATTTGTCGCTAGGACCTGCATTCGGAGTGCGGAAAATTTCTGTACCACATGAAGTAGGGGCCGCTTTCGTTGAATATACCTAGTCGTTTTCCCTCGCATGCGAAATCCGTAAACCGCGCCTTAACCATCGTATTCAAGATGAGAGATCTCGAATACGAAGCTTTAAGTGCGGTTACGATACGACGCAGTAAGGAGTTATTTTAGCCAATAAAAATTGATGGGAATAAAATTTTAAAATTGAATGGTTATATATTATATACGTACAAATATTTAAAAAAACGTATAGTTGGATAGATCTCTCTTACTACACTTAAACTTATAACCTTAGCTTAAGTGTAGTAAGAGGACGCCCCCTGGCGTCGAGAAGCATTAATAAACTGTTACTATTATTGTAACAACGTAAGAACCATTACGCTTTCAACGTGAGACTATGCAACTTTATTAATTCCGAAACATTTGTTAACTCTGAAACCGAAAGTTTCCCACCTATGGTTTCTTTGCTAAAATATATTCTCCGCGATGCTATAGCTAGAACGTTATCTTCCAAAAAGTCTGACGATAAATGAGGAATATTCTTAAAAAAACATATAAAACAGCGAGCCCGAAGACGAGTCGCGACGACAAACGAGAGGACGATCATAGAATAAAGTAGTTCTTACTATTTTTGAAATATGCTTTTTTTTAAAACCTCTCATTCTTAGACTTAAGTAAAGCTGCATCAAAAGTTTCTTCCAAACTACCGCTTCACGATTTCGTGGGAGGCTCGATCATCATTCGACGTCTTGAACCTTGTGGTCCCACTAGCCTAACACCATATTTAGTGTTCAAGAAACATTTTAATGTGTTACTGAACTTTATACAAACATCCGCGAATTACGATGATTACGGTTTCGTAGCGATTAATTGGCAATTTGTAAATTAAACGTCACATAATATTCCTTATGTGACAATCGATTAAAATGTTACTGTTAAATTCATAAAGCACTAGTGGACACCCCGCTGTTTTATTCGCGTAGTTGCAGTATTGTGCATCACCCATTTAAATACTACGTCCCACAGGATAGGGATAAACAATAAGACTATAGTCCTTGAAATATCCCTCAGGATTTAAACTATCTGTATACCAAATTTCATGGAAATCTGTTCGTTGATTTTGGCGTGAAAGCGAGACAGACAGAGTTACTTTCGCATCAATAATATTAGTATAGATTAAAACGTTTACTATTTAGGTTTACGTACACACTACATGTAAATTGACTCCAAGCAATTCGTCTTAGAAACGTTGTTAGGCTCGTCAAATGAGCAACTTTTACTATGGCAGCAATTTTGGGAAACGAAAATTTAACGAAAAACATAACATTAGTGCGATAAATAGTCGTAAGATCTACTTAAGAATAGGCTCGTAATGTTTCTGAAAGAAAAACATTAGCTATCAAAATACATGTAGGTTTCGCTTGTTATCCTGGCCACATCTGGCTCTACATTCCAAACGGTCAATCTAAGTTAGGTTTCTTATTTTTTATATGAAGCAAAAGATCATAATACTGGTTACATAACATAATACTGGTTTATCATGACAGAGCAGTTTTCTATGGTTTGAATACACAGACACGAATCGTAGGTTAGTAATTAAAAGATAAATAGATGAATGAGAATGAGCATGTGGTAGATATTTTTTTTTAATACAACCCTCCGTTGGCTTAGATTTCTTAAGTGGTGAGGGTCAGTTTTCAATGGTACAGTTCAACATAACGTGATCCAGCAAATGTTGGATATAATACGGGTGGAACGGTCAACTCAAGTGGTGGCCCCAACTCCCTGTTCTCACATTGTCTGACATTTCATTAATTCCTGTCAGTAGCAACCTACATAAAGAGGAAACCATAAAAATGTTTTCGTTTTTCCCAATAAAAGTACAGGCGAATGCAAAATACTTTTTTCTTAGTATGCTTTAATATAATATTTATGTTGTAGGAAGCTGTGGGAAAATTAAATGGTAATGCCATGATTAAATTAATTTGACAAGTAGATAACACGTAGCTGAGCTTTATTAAATATTCACATTGTTTTGCTTTTATCAGCCAAAGTTCATTGAATTTCTAACTTTAAAATTGTTTTAATTCATTGTACGTAATCCTTTTTCAATACATCGTAAATTTCCTTTTGCAGGCGTCATTCCAGTCTTTTTTAACCCGTTCCGCATGCGGTTATAATAAGTGCAGCGTGACAATTAAAATTCAATCGTGTCTCATTAGCGAAAGTGTTAAAACGCACGCAGCAGCGCCGCGAAAACAAAGCTGCGAACGATCGCTGCAAAAAGTTGTTGATTTCATTTCACAAAAGACTTTTCCACACGACTGTCCGAATTTTTAATGATCCATCAACTTTCGGTACCGGCCGCGGTAGCATTAAATGAAATAACCAGTTTTATTATTGTTGGCGTTTTAACTACGCTCCCACAAATAATACTCTATAGAGGTATTATCGCTGTCCCACTCAGACAGTTTAATTTTGACTCGCGTTAGGTATACTTTAGTATTAGTTAGAGAGAGAGAGACTGACATCCTGCTGTCTTTCGTACCCCTTTGGGAGGCAAGCGAGAAATGTATCATACAAACATCCATGTATATGTATGTAAAGTGCATTTTCTCAGGCGGATCTCAAACGTACATGACACCAACCACATTTCTTTCAGCAACTTATCAAACAGACTGCCTGAAGGTTATTTAGGATGTTCCAAAGATGTTTAGGCTAGGAATTCAAATCACCCATTATTATAGTACGAGGTGTCATGGTAGAAAGAGAACTAGAAGAGATAAGAGTACGGACTACTTTATATTCTGTAACCAGGGACAACAGACTCTAGTTACCTATGCATGTAAAGTAGAAAGTGTACCCAAAAGATGCGTTCTGTAATAGCGATCATATCGTTCCGAAATCGCTTTACGCGAAATTTCTCATTTCGGAATACAGGGCTAAATTAGTCCTCTTATGTTTGTAGTTACAAATGTTTTACACGTTAGGTCAATTGTAATTTCCTACGGAAAGTATACAAATAAATTTTTTGTATAAAAAAATATGTCCGAGATTTTCCTTTACAAAACATAAGCGAATATATATAAAATAAATAATACACAAAGTATACATATAAATATGAGTACTTCTTAAAACATCAAAAGCGTGTTTCTATAGGAGCTTCAACAAAAGCTTTTGTAGTTAAAGTGGTTGCGATGCATGTAATGGCGAAAGATGGCGACTGTCTTTTTTTTCCCTTTTGAACCTGAACCTCTATTGTGCTTAATTTATTACTATGGGATCGTAGTTATACATAAATATGTACATACATTGACAGGTACGGTCGGCCAAGAAAAGCTGTCAAGCATCAATTTTGATGACAATTCCTGTGTCACTAAAACATCAAGGGCCTTACTAATAATGGCGGAATTGCTATTTCGAAGATACACAAAGCTCAACTTAACTTGTCAGTTGTATGTCAAATACGGAATGACCAGTTCAAGTAGACCTGTAATAACCATCGTATAAGTCAAAACGTCTTTATTGGTAAGGGGGCAATAATGTAAGTTTTTATACTGTGACAAATAAATATAATGTCGTTAATGTTTAATAATGTTAAAGTCTAATGACATTCATATCAAGTGGCAGATTCTTACCCCCTTACCAATAAACGCGTCGTCACTTACACACCGGTTATTACAGGTCTACTTAAACTGATTATTCCGTATTTGACATACAACTGACAAGTTAACTTGAGCTTTGTGTATCTTCTAAATTGCAATTCCCAAAGGCCCTTAGACTCTTACTAATAAACTCGGTGTAACTTAAACCTAAGTTGTAACAGTTCTATTGAAACTGGTTGTAACTATTATAACTGACAAGTTAAGTTGAGCTTGTTCTAAGTGGGGAATAGTTATACCACGATGATTAGTAGAACCCTTAGCGGACAGTATACGCATGCACTTTCCAGAGGTAGGCAGATATAGTGTACCTCCTTCCACCTGTCAACATCAACCATTCATTTCATTCTCTCTCTCTACTTAAACACACGAGAATAAACTCGACTTTATGTCCCTACTTTGAACCTCCAAAACTTTGAAACAAATTGTCTAATTTTCATTTAATAAACAGATTTTAAATAAACGTGTATACTCATTTGAAACCCCACATGGACATCGAGTAAAATTTGTCATCCCCACTTTCAACCCCCTTAACTCTTGAGTGAGCGAACCGATATCGATCAAACATAGCTAAGTCAATAAAACCAGCTTTTAAACAATAACAAGAAACATATTGTAATAGCTTTATTAGTTCAAGAGTTATGACGCCACAGACAGACACGTCAAACATATAACACCCCTATTTTTGAGTCGAGGGTTAATTATGACCTGAATTATTTTTTGTCTCAGAACTGCTTGAATTTTGTATATATTGTTATTAGAGCATCCCTTATTTATTCCCAACAATTGACTTACTACTGGAAAAAATCACGGGTGCCATATGGCACTGCTAGGTCAATATGTTGTCTTTTCACCGTATAGGACTAATCACTATTAGGGTTATTTCTGGGATTGGTTTTGTAGTAGTAATAATGAATGACATATTTAAGAGCGATACAAAGAATAACGGTCGAAGAAACACAAGACCATAACCATGGCGACAATTAAGCCGCAATAGATCTGTGCTACAAGCGATTTGCTCACAGCATTTAAAGGCCCGCGTACTATCGGATATTGGGTGCCGTTTAACCGACTCGTGCCAAAACAATGCAATAACTGTAGAGGAAATGATAACATCTCAGTTACTGTGGCATGAAAATATGAAAAAAAAAAAATAATATAAAGCCATTATATCTGCCAGTTGCGTGAGCCAAAAGCTGTTAACGCAGAATGGTGTAACCCCGAGACGTGCCTATGACGGACTGGCGACATACATTTTCTGTTTGTTCTATTTTTAAATCCGCGAACTTTTTTAATAATACGGATATTGACAAGTAGAATTCATGCTGGAGTTCGGCTGTAGGATTACAAGCGGATGTCCGTTCTGTGAACGTGAGAAAAAAGAACACCGGGATATTTGATACACGGTCACATGACCCCAAACTAGGTTACTCTGTACAATGGGACTTTGGGTTTTCAAGAACAGTTTTACTAGATAGCTAACCACTGTATGCTAAACGCACACAACGCCTCATTGACGGAGTAGGACCATTCCCGTTCTAGGTTGTAACACACATAATTATTACAATGTTTTCTAACTTACTGCATATGTTCGTGGGGCGGCGCTGCTAAAACCCATCTAATAACATTAGAGAGAGCTCAACGAGCAGTTCTCAAGGTAGCGCTTGCGCTACCCTGGCGTATTTCCACCACGGAACTTTATAAAATAACTGGCGTCCTCTAAGTCCGTAAACTATTTATTTACCAGTCACTAGTTTATTTCCACAAAAAAAAGTCCCTTGCATTGAATTAACATCTAGGCGTGTTCTTAGATTTCCTATCCCTTCTGCTCGATCTCTCTTTGCCTTACGACAGTTCAATTGTGTCACCCCAAAACTATATAATAAAATCCTCAGCATAAATAAGTCAGCACCAAGCATGAATGCACATGAGCTAAAAGCAACTTTACTAAACTGGCTTAGCAAATTCGATTACGAATCCACGGAGAACTTAATAATATCGTAGTTACTAACACAACAGAAACACACACTCACACACCTACACCCACACACACACAGACACACACACACACACACACACACGCACGCGCGCACACACACACACACACACACACAAACACTCACACACACACACACACATATATATATATATATACATACATACATATAATCAACTTTTTTGTTGTAAGTAAATTCTCAACTTATTTATGTAGTTTAAGAGTATTCATAAGTCATGGAAGAGCCTGATCCGCAACACAGGGAAACCTATAGCGGTATCAGTGTCCTTACATTATTGTAACATTGTTCTCTAATAAATACTTTTTCATTTTCATTTTCATTTTATTCGCGACCCCCCAAGGTTTTACGGGATATAATATAAACTATGTTCATCGGGAATAGTGTAGCAATCCAACAGTAAATGTTTTTTTTTCAAATCCTTTAAGTATAGTATTCCATCCAAACAATCAATCCAAATATTGCCTGTTTATAATATTAGTATAGATTAGTATAAATAGTCACATGCTCTCTCTGTCGTTTTAAATGGAGTGACAGTGACAGTACGCGACAGTTAGATTTAAAACGACAAAATAAGCTAACATAGTTATGTGTCAAACAAGTTTTTTTAATTTTTTTTTATCACTTTGAACAAGCGTTTGACCACCATCATGCCTGATGTTAAGCAGCGATGTGGTCTACAATGGAGCACACTTGTTCAGTAGGTACCTATTCACACGCGACTTGAAGACCTTCAAACTATACTGCGCAGGAAACACGGACTGCGGCAAGTCGTTCCACATGTTTGGTTGAAACGTAGGACTAGGCTTTGAATTATTAGACTTGTTAATCAATTAAATTAAGTTCTTGTTTATTTTTAAGCTTAGTAATCGAGAAACAAGTTAATGTTATTTACACATCACAAATTACTTGAGATGATAATGTGACTATGCCAGCGCTACGCCGTAGTCAGGGCAATTCGTAGCATCTACGTCGTAGCAGCTCGTAGTTGTGTGATTTAGAAGCAACCCAGAAGGATATGCACTTGTCCCGATTCTGGAAAATCTCTTTAGCTTACATCCTTAACATATCTATGCAAACATGCTCGCCGGTTTCAGGGACTCAGTACGCCGGCGTCCTTTAGGACATCAAGAATCTGATCAATGAATGCCCTACTAGAACGACCCCTTCCCACATAGCCTTCGACCACATTACTAATACTACCATCACAACTAACATAGCTTATAATACATCGGGATAACACGTAGGCTGTATTTTATTAATTTCCCACGGGCACAAAATTTATTTATTTATTTAACATTTTATTGCACCAACAATACAATGGGTGGACTTAATACTAAAGTATTATCTAACAGTCAACCTCACAACATGGGAGAAATATAGGTGCGGGTCAGTATTTATAAAGTTGTAAGTGAATACATTAATAACTTAAGTAGGTAGGTAAAACAGAATACACTCAATAACAAACATTTATAATCACATACCTACGTACGTATAATATAACCCTATAACGGCGATGGGCTCACTCCCTGTCACGTTGGGTTAAATACGCTTGGTGAACCGTGGGTACTTGCTTTAGCAAGTGCCTCTGCCTACCCCTCTTCGGGATTAAAGGCGTGAAGTGTATTTATTTTTTTTATTATTATTACTATAATATAGTGAAAGTACTATTGCAAAAAAAAACTAATAATGAACACATACTAAAATAAATATATAAAATGACACATAAAATTAACTACGGGTAAAACCGACGGATTACATATAACAGAAAACATCTAATGTAAAACTTATTTAAGTGTAAATGTCTGTCATAGATGTTGTCCACACCATACTCCCAACGGCCTTTTCAACTTTTCCCGACGGCCGCAGCGAGGCGACTGAGGGAACTCTTCAGAGGACAGGCAGCAGCGCTCTCTGTGAGTTAAACCACAACACCACTGTGATTGCCAAACCGCCTGCCTATCGCGATTATTGGCATTTCTGCCCAATTAAAGAAATCATGGAAGTCATGTTGCTGATGATGAAACCTCGTTGTCTATTTATCATTTTGGTGTAAACTTTTTTGGTGATGGGGTAATTGACAGTATAAATAAATCATTTTATGTTTTCTATTTTATTTACACAACAAAATAAATAATAACAATGTTTATGTATTAAAATTAATATGGTTGAATAGAATTAATAGTGACATAAATCAATTGGTTAGGAGTCTAATTATTACCTAGCCTATTTAGTGCATCCGCAATGTTTTTGAGTTTTTTATTGATTGAAACGAACAAATTTTAGTCGTTGACAATAATGCCGCGAGCGTTTGTGCAATTTTGATGTTAATGATATACAGAGATTACAAAATACAAATGTAATGCTAATAAAATCGTTTTGCAATTATTCGAAAATGCAAATAAAATTATTTGATTTCATTGAAAACTAGTGGAATCGACAGACGTTGTCCTGTCGTCCTCCAGGGTGGCCTGTGCCCAGCAGTGGATGTAATTTTTTTTCATTCATAAGAACCTTCTGCTGTAATTGATAAGCACAACAAAGAAAGAATTAGCGAAATCGGTTCACCCGTTCCGGAGTTATGGAATGACAACGAAAAGTGGCTTTGATTTTTATATAAAATCGTCGTTTAAATGTAATATTTTATAGCAAGTGGTAGGAGAGTCAATTAGGATCATTCTTACGTTTTCGAATAGGTACACAACTGGACTATAGTTTGCTCAATCCACATAAAGACGTACAAAGAGATTCTCTGCCTGAACTCGAGTTAATAAAAAACTTATTCGTGAATTGTTTTGTACATAAATTAAAGCAAAAATACTTAATATGAAAATGGTAGTACGAGTAACATACACACATCAAAAGTGTCTAGGGTTCAAGAACATTTTTAGCTCTTAAAAAATCTAATATATTTAAATCAAATCTAACCTTCTGGACTGGTCTCCTACCTAATTCCCCATGCCTGTATCAATGACTTATCACCACATTTTGAATAAATTATGAATGAATTCACTTTTTGTAAAATATATTCTTGATTGCAATCTTATAAATGTACATGATCCCTAGACACTTGATGTGTGTATATTATTATGCCTATAATAATCAAGTCCGCTAATGCTTTGTTAACAGTGTAGTCATGTTAAAATAATTATAATACAAAACAAATCAATAAAAAGTCAAGATAAAATAGTCGCAAGCTATCGCTGGACAGAGTGCCAACCACACTCACCGTATTACCCCGCTGTATTAAATCTGATGAAAATAATAACTACGTAAGTAAGACAAAAATAAGTCGGGTTTTCCTCCTTGGCGCTATAACTTCAGAACGCACGAACCGATTTCCACGCTTTTGCATTCGTTGGAAAGGTCTCGGGCTCCGTGAGGTTGATAGCAAAGAAAATTTAAGAAAAATTTCAACAGAAAAGCGGGAAAACGAAACGAAGCCATCTGGTGGCGAAACGGAGTCCGCCGTGTTTGCTAGTTTTTCATAATTTTTGGGTCAATATAAGATGTCATTATATAAATAAGACAAAGCTTTAAGAAGAAACACTGCGAGATGAAGACGAGTAAATACTGAAAGTCGTAATATTTTTACATCCGTTTTTTTTTTATTAAAAAAATAACATTTCGTGTCTCCGGGGTTATTTGACCAATTTCTTCGGAGAGCGCAGGAAGTGAAAATTTACCTCCTTTTAACCTTTCTCTTTTATAGCTCGAAAGTATTTTTACACTCACTAAAAACGATTTAATAATTCTCGAAGGCGAGGGTGAGGTGGATTTCTTTTTCGTCACAAAAATTTGAATTTGTCACAACTGACTACCCGCGGACAATGTTTAGAGTTCCGTAACAAAAAGGAACCCTATTACCTACTTACTAAGACTCATTATACCAAGTCTCAAATTAGTATTCTGAAACTCAATATTCAACTAATATCAAGACAGTATAGTATCACTTGAGTATAATTTTGTACAATTTGTATTTGTACTCAAGGCTCATTCGTTGATAAAACATTCGGTGATGAAACCTACATACCACAAGGTGTGTGAACCCTTCGAACTACGATAGGCCTATCCCCTATCATCATCATCAGCCCATACTTGTCCACTGCTGGACATAGACCTCTCCAATTGCACGCCACTGTGATCTGTTTTCGGCTTCTCGCATCCAGCTTCTGCCAGCCATCTTGCGTATATAGCCCCTATCACGTCGGATTAAATACGCTTGGTGAACTGTGAGTATTTGCTTAGCAAGTACTCTGACTATGCCGCTATGTGTTTTTTTAGGGAAGGCAGCGTGCACGTCCTAAGAGAATGACCCTTACGCTCAAAACGTGTGATTGTGCACTTGTCCTTGTACTTACATATATGCTCATCTAAATATATAAAAGGAAAAGCTGACTGAGTGACTAACATTGATATAATAAATAAATAAATTAAATAAATATTTTACAACAACACACACATTGGCTTCATCCCATGTTAAGTAGCTGAAGCACTTGTGTTATGGGAATCAGACAACGAGATATATTTACTTATATATATGTCACGTAAACGCACAGCCCAAACGGCTAAACGTAGGCACTTGAAAATTGGAACGGACGTAGCTTAGGTACCTTAAGGGTGCAATAAAAAAGGAATTCTCGAAATTCTCACGGGAACAGGAATTAACGTGAAAATCCTTATGTATGAAAAATCTAAACGGCTCAAGTAAGGCGCTTGAAATTTGGGATGCAGGTACAAAGCTTAGTTGTAACAGGATATAGGAAAGTTCTCACGGCAACGAGAGAGTTTTACCACAAGCAATATTTTTTTTCTCGGTCTTAGAACTTCTACTTGATTTTGTAGTGAATAAGTTGATTGTCCTTGGGTGGTGGTAGGTCTTAATAATAATATAATAATAATAATGTTTATTAAACAATTTCTTACAAATAAGCATTTACACTTGAAATTTATAAATTTTTCAGGCTTGGAGCAAATGTGAGTCACGCTTACTTTCGGGTTTGCGATGGGTTCACACCAGGCTATGCCTGTATCGTGAACCCCTTCTCTTTCTCTGAGAAGAGCTTAATTTAACTAATAGGTACATGTATTGGCACTCATCTATTCTTATATTACACAAAACTTTGAAGTCTTGAGTGATTCATTAATCAGCCCGAACCCTTGACACTATAAAGCCGAAAATTTGCATGAATTGTTCTTTTTGTGATGGTTACGTGGAAACAAGAAAATATTTTTCAAAAGGCACCCCCAAAAGGGAGTAGAAATTCGCGGATAAAACTAGTCAATGAATATTTTACCTACATCTGTCCTGAAATGACAGGCATGACACGGATATAAAAAATCAATATGAATTTCGTCACGTCCTCGAAAAGGCATTCAGATTGATATTACAAAAAAAACGGTTTTTTTTCACACTTACTCTTAGAGCAGCTGCGCGATTTACAAAAACAAAGTGAAAATTAAGCACTTTGTTACTGTTCTCCGCAAAGAAAATAACATAATTAATCAATTTCGGCCGATAATTTTCCTGTTTTCCAGAAGGCATTTTTCTAAAAACAACTTGGTGTGGTTGGCCGACAAGTTGAATGATGTATTATTTTTTGAGAAAATTTAATAAATGTTTATCCGTCGTTTATCCTTCTTGTTCCGATCCTGTAAGAATGTCGGGATGAAACAGAGAACACTACCTACTAGTGGCGAAGCTAGAGGGTAAGCCGGTAGTACAAGACAAGCCTATGCCAGGCACATTAACAAATATTTTCAAGGAAATTAAGTAGCGTAGGGACTTATTATAGCTCAAATAAATAAGACAAATAAAAAAATCTAAATAAGCATAGGTTAAGCGCCTATTTTTCGCTACCGGCTTACGTCCTAGCTTCGCCACTACTACCTACACTAGCTATAAGTATAAACGGCTCTTATAATGCTGGAGACACTGAAATGGGACTTGGCCAGCAGTAGTTCCATTTCAGATCATGCTTTGCTTATTTCAGTTGTATAACAATTCCAAATATGTGCACAGGCTACAAGACTATAGGTACCTACGTAATTAAACAGTGTGCTCCACCGTAGATCACATCGCAGCTTAAAATCAGGCAGGATTGTGGTAAAACGCTTGTTAATTGTGTTTTAAAAAAAAAGTTTTGGCATATGAGTACCAAATAGTGTTTATTTTCTTGACAATCACAAACTTGTATTCCTCATTTTCTTGAATTACAGACTGGTGTTTATTTTGCACAATATGTTTTTTTACAACCACAGTTATCTTATAATCTTAAAACAGTTATACCGAAATGACAAATAGGTATTTGCGAACACACTGAATTGGATCAGTTATGTAGCATTAGCTGCCTTTCTTCCTGGCATGTCGTAGGAACCAACTATGGCTGTCCCGGCAAACATTTGCTTTGCCATAATAAGTTGCCTTTGTATCCCATGTATCGGGAAAAATACAACTGATAGATGTATCAAAAATAGATAGTAGCCGATTCTCAGACCTACTGAATACGCATATAAAATTTGGTATAAATCGGTAAAACCGTTTCGGAGGAGTACGGTAACTAACATTGTGACATGGAAATTTTATATGATTATGCGAAATGTGGCCGAAGGTTCTGTGAACTCCCTCTTGGGGATCGTGGACGTGAGTTTATGTATGTATTTACAAATAGCTTCATCAAACAAAAATACATACAAATAATACACGTATTATGTGATACGAAACATGAACCCAATTACAGGTGCGGAATGTAATATTTACCTAATAAGCTTACCGCATAGTTAATTATCGTTTTATTGTTTTATTTAATGATTATTGCAGTGAATACTATGTTGAGAGTCAGAGTAGAATATACAAATTAATGAGAAAATGTTCAACTATTCACAGTTATAAATCTAGCTGCGTACCCCTGGTATATCGTGTTCCCGTAGGAATTTCGGGATGTAATATAGCCTATGTCCTAGTGTAGGTTATAATCTATCTTTCCACCAAACTTTATGAAAAACGGTTTAGTAGATTTCCGGCACTATTTTCATTGTCCTATTAATATCGCGAAAGTTTGTTTGTACGGGCGAATGTTTGTTACTCTTTCACTCGAAAACTTTGCTACGGATCCTTGCAAAACTCTTTTGACTTTTCAACATCCATACATCTCTTCATACACGCGCGCCGGTTTCTGGTACTAAGCACGCCGGCCTCCTTAAGAATATTGCGAATCTGATCAAATAATGTCCTTCTAAGACGGCCGCTCTCCACATACTTAATTGAACAATTTTGCACTAAAAACAGGTCCACGAAAGTCCACAAAAACGAATGCACGGTCACGCCGCATCAGCACCCACAATGTCCAGCGCCGAAAAGGGATATTGATAAAGTCCATTATGTGTAAGAGCGTTGGATCAGCGTGCGGTTTGCACCACTCACCTATGTACATACTGCAACCTGTCTGAAAGAACCCCTTTGCCTGATCCCCAAACCCTTGTCGTTTCTTCCGCGGCGTGGCTCAATCACATCTGAATTTGTATACCACGATGTGACGGAAAATGTAGAGTCCAGAACAGAGCCGAAGTATACATTTGTAATGTCTCTTGAACCAGTTGCGTTTGTGAATTTTAAGCAAAGAAAGGTCAGTTTTATTGATTTAGTAAACTTTGATGTACTTTGTACCTACGTGACGTTAGACTTGAGGGACCAATATCCCATGAATAGCCACGATCTTTGGTTTCGGCTTAGGGAATACCCGAGAACATTCCAGACGTTGCGTGACACAAAACTGTTTGCTAACCGAATTGGCTGGGACGGAGGACTAATGCCGGTTGCGGCGTTGTATTATGAACTCTATTTCACAAGGAATAATGTAGAGATTGAACTGTTACAATTTGCAACAAAGTAGCTTGACCATGTAGAGTCGTGTAATACAGATAAATCGAAAAGTTTGAGAGAGAGAGTTGTGATATCAGTGTATATTTTGTAATCTGATAGAAGTATGTAATTTGGCAAACTTATAACGCAAAGGCGTAATATGATTAGGAAAGTAGAGGTTCCTGTACCTATTCAAAACTAAGGTCCAAGTGGTCCAATCTTAGCACCATCACTACAATGTACAAAAATCGCTTCCAATGACTGTCCCTATAATAATTATACAACCTGACAGACACAATATTTTTTTCAGGCCTTAGGACTAAATAGAAGAAACATTTTTAAATAAAATCCAGCACAATTGTTCATACATACATACATACACTTCACGCCTGTCTCTCAGAGGGGTAGGTAGAGACTACAGATCTCCATTTGTCACGGTTCTGACAAACCTAATAATTTTTACATAATTTTTCATATAAGAAGATTTTTTAATTTTGCAGATAGCGAAATTTCACTTTACGTAGAAATAGGCCTTTTTGAATCTACGCAACGCGGTTTTCGTAATATATGGAGTGACTTTAAGAGGAGTCCGTGTTTCCTGCGCAGTACAGTCTGAAGGTCTTCAAGTCGCTGGTATATAGGTACCTAATGAACAAGTGTGCTCCATCGTAGACCACATTGCTGCTTAACATCATCAGCAGGATGGTTGTCATTCGCTTGTTCATTCAAAAATATATATAGTAGAGAAACAGTGATAGTTTTATATGTTTATTGAACCTGGCCATCGGTCTAAAGTAATCTGGGGTTGGTAGTGGACAGCCAATTATCGTTCGAAGCCCACGTATTAGACTTAGTTAAGAGCTGCTTTTTTCGATTGAAAGTGTTGTATCAGATACGGCCCTATCTTTCAATAGACTTAAGGATCAAGCTGTGTGATAGCCTGGTGCTTTCCAAAATAAATTTCAGTTTGCCCGCTTATGGTCCGTGTTGAAAACACAGAAGTTGCTGCAGAGAGTGCAAAATGCTTGTGCACGATTCTGCTTTCAGATTCCGCCAAGAACCCATGTCACTCCGTTTCTGAATCAGGGGAAAATACTTAATATGGAAAACAGACAGAAATTGTATTTTGCTTCTCTGCTGTTCGGTGTTATTAAGGGTGGTCAGCCTGTTTATCTCCATAACAAAATATCGTGGCGTTATTCCAGTGCCAGGTATCCTGTGAGGTCGAAAGCTCCGATTTCCACACAGCACCATCGTACCGCGGCATTTCGAGGTAGTTTCAGGTACCAGGCTACAAAATGTTGGAACAATTTGCCTCCACCAAAAAGGGACTGCAAAACCCTGGGTACATTTAAGCATAAATTGCGTACTTTTCTCATGGACCAACAGCTTGGTATACCTACCTGAACTTCCTCGGTTTCCTTCTTTTTTGGCACCAGCTCCAACTTTTACTGGGTACTTTACTCTCGACTCACACGGACACTTTGGCGCATGCTTGCTTCCTGGTTGAGCCCCAGCTTGTGCAATGTACAATAGGCCTTTATCGACACACTATCGTTTCTTTAGTAATAATATGTAAATTGTGTTACAATATTTAGTTTATTTATATAATTATTAATCTCTCCTCACTCATGAGTGCTGGCAGAATACCAGCGTCACGGGCAACCGTGGCAATATGCTGAGTCGGCGTCTCTTTTTTGCTGACAGACTCAGGAACGATAGATAGGAATGCTGCATTTAACATGTACTGTATGTGTAATCCATTGTACTGAATTATTGTTTGTGTGTTTTTGGCAAAAATAAATGAATGTCTATGTCTATGTCTAAAGTGACGATTCTTACTAAGTGACGATCTTAGTTTTGACTAAACTATGCTTAACTTTAATAACATATATCTAATATACACTTCACGCCTTTTAATCCCAAAGCGGGGTACAAAGAGGAACATGCTGCGTATATTTAACCCGACGTGATAGAGGGTGTGCCCATCGCCGTTAACTTTAGTAGAGAGAGAGGTAAAGAGTAAATCGATTTCTTACCTCCCGTGGATGAGGATGATACTATTATCCGGATTGGTGCTGAAACAAAAGAAAAAAAAAGGTTAGACAGTAAATTCATGTACACACATACAAATCAAGTCGTATAAAGCCAAGTGAAGAGATGCTTTGGATGCCTCTGCCTAAGCCGATTCACCTTAGTCACTTTTAGTCTGACAGTTAGGGACAAATAGTAATGGTACGTTGAACAGCTCATCGGCAAATAATCTCTTTAGTACCACGTATATCCTAACTTTTGGAATCCCATGTAGGGAAGTCTACGTATATTTTCAACCCCCGACGGAAAAATACTGGGTGTTATAAGTTTGACGTGTGTATCTGTGTCTGTCTGTGGCAACATAGCTCCCAAACGGATGATCCATTTTTTTCGTTAGAAAGGTATATTCGTCGCAAGTGTTCTTAGCTATTGTTTGGTGGAAATCGGTTCACCCACTCAAAAGTTATGGGGATAAAAAATTTTACTTGAGTAAATATGTCAAAGGGAGGTATCAAATGAAAGAGCACGACACGAATATTTAGAATCTGTTTATAAAATCAAAATATATACTTTGTTTGAAAGTTATGAGGGTTGAAAGTGGGGGGAAACGTTGACTTTATACAAATAATATGTTCAAGTGGGGTGTCAAATGAAAGGGCAGGACACCAACATTTAAATTGGGTTTTTTTTTATTATATTATTTCAATATTCATCACGATGCACGGTCCTTACTTGCACTAGCAAATTTGCACAAAAGGAACATCGTTTGTCTCAAGTCAGTCATACTGCGGGCCAAGTATCTTGTCTACAAACCATTTTTTTTTCTACAAAACACAATGAACAAGCGTATGACCGCCGCCCTGTCTGATGTTAAGCCGCTATGTGGTCTACGATAGAGCACGTGTGTTCATTAAGGCACCTATTTAGGCGTGACGTGAAGACCGCCAGACTATACTGCGCAGAAAACATAGCCGGCAAGTCATTCCACGTGCTGGCGGTTCGTACTATGAATGTCATTAGATATTAAGGGTAATATTTACTCGTCGAATAATAATAACTCTACCCACCCTATTACTGGCCCAGAAAGTGCCATGAAAACTACTAACCTAACCTCTACCTACTTTAGTACTGGCCTACCACTTAAGCGATCGTATCCTTTACGTATATAATGTACTAGTACCCCTGCGATTTCATTCGCGTAGTTTAGTAGTACCTGCATCCCAAATTGCATGCGTCTAACTTGAGCCGTTTATATTTTTCATACAAAAGAATTGTTCCGTTTATTCCCGTTACCGTCTGAATTTCAGGAATTCCTTTTTTAGTGCACCCCTATGGTACCTAAGCTATGTCCGTACCAAATTTCAAGTGTCTACGTTTCTCCGTTGGACTGTGCGTTGATATGTCCGTCAGTCAGTCAGTCAGCTTTTCTTTTTATATATTTAGATAACTATCATAATAATTTCATAGGTTGTTGAAGTATTCTAGACCTCTGTTAAAATATTTAATTTAATGTTAATCCTATGCAATTATTGAATATCATCATAGCACGTATTTAATAATTAATTACTAACCGCGTTCTATTTAAAATATTTGATGCATCATTGCGCTAGTTGTCTAAATGCAAATCATTATTGTACTGTAAATTAATCACTATTTATTAATGGTGGAATATATTATTTTAACGAAGCATATTATGAATTAAATAGGCAGTATCTAAATAAATAAAACCGCGCACAACATTCCGATCTAATATAAAAAGCCGTGTGGTGACGGCGAATAGAATACATGTGTCACCACCCCAGCCCAAGGTTTCTCATCGTAGTGTTAAAAGTCGACCGAGGGAACTCTTTTTTTATCACTATGAACAAGCGTTTGATCACCATCCTGCCTGATGTTAAGCAGCGATGTGGTCTACGATGGAGCACACTTGTTCAGAAGGTACCTCTGTACTCTCCAGAGGACGAGCAGCAGTGCTAGCGCTCTGTGAGTTAAACCAAAACCACACTGCGATCGTCAGCCTGCCAAGCGTGGAATTTATTGGCATATCCACCCAAATGATCATGGAAATCATCAGGGGAGAACTTCATCCATGGCCTTGTAGTTCCGGTCCCTTAGAAGAACTGGACTACGGTATCTCCTGCCTGCCTTAGGTGGAGCACACAGGTGCTTGTCGCGCGTTAGGTGGTGCCTGAAGAATGCCTTCGGGGTGCCCAGGACCCGCCCAGCTTCAGCGTATGCTATCTGAGGGGTTTTGGTACCCCTTCGCCGTCCCCGGGGTGTCCATGACAATTTCCCCCTCGTCAACAAAAAAAGAACGCCTTCGTCCACCAGTGGACATTATGTAGCTGATGATGTTTTGGCATTAAAATACATGAACTGTAAGGATAAGCATAGATTAATAAACCATGAACCTTTTTTTGAATACGAAAAACAGAGTTTACTCTGCCATAGTAAACTGACCTCTATACCTTAAAAATACAAGTGATTTCAGCCTCAGATTCATTGGCACTTGATCCGGTTAAAAAATGCTCACAACTTTACCGGTTCTCATCGACAATATCCGTATACAGATTGAAAAATTAATTAAAATGCCTTCAATCAGTCGGGCGAAGGGACAAAGTAGTAATACGAACAATCGCGCGAAGCTTCGCATAATGACCCTTAGTACGTAGCGGTGATGACATCTAGTGAAATACATACATACACTTCACGCCTGTCTCCTAGAAGGGTAGGCAGATACTACAGATCTCCATTTGTCACGGTCCTGACATACCCTATTCACTTCATCTACATTCATACATCTTTTCATACATGACCTCCGGTTTCGAATGCTTTTCACGCCATCTTCCGCCAGGACATCACCAATCTGTTCGATGTATGTCCGACCTCTACTCAACTCCGGGTTAACTACACACATCAAAAGTGTCTAGGGATCAAGAACTTAACTCTAAAAAATCTTGTATATTTAAATCTATTCTAATCTTCTGGATTGGTATCCTACCTAATTCTCCATGCCTGTATCAATGACTTATCACCACATTTTAAATAAATTATGAATGTATTTAGTTTTTGTAAAATAAATTCTTGATTGCAATCTTCCAAAATGTACTTGATCCCTAGACACTTTTGATGTGTGTAGTAAAATATAAATGGTTCTATAAAAGAAACCTGGATTTTACGATAATAAGATTTATATAAGTTGTTGCATAGTCACATCCGTAATCCCTAAAAGGGGGTGGGCACACCATTAGCGTCACAAGTACCCGTCGATCACGTTTATTATAATAAGGAGTTGATAATGTCAACTTTATGGGCCAATATATTGGGCTGGCCGATAACCTAAACAAATATATAAGTCGCGGGTGTATAGGTACCTAATGAAAAAGTGTGCTTCATCGTAGACTACATGGCTGCTTAACATCAGCCAGGATGGTGGTCAAATGTTTGTTCATTGTATTTAAAAAATCGAATATATACAATTTTCATGTCACAATGTTGGTTACCGTACTCCTCAGAAACGGCTTTACCGATTTTTACCAAATTTTATATGCGTATTCAGTAGGTCTGAGAATCGGCTACTATCTATTTTTTTCCATGTACCGGTTGTATTTCTCCCAATACACGGCAATAGCCTTATTATGGCAAAACAAATGTTTGCCGGAACAGCTAGTATCTATATATATAAAATAAAGTCGTGTTAGTTACACCACTTATAACTTACGAACGGCTGGACCGATTTGGCTGAACATTGGTGGGGAGTTAGCTTAGAACCAGGAGGCGGACATAGAGTACTTTTTATCCCGATCCCGTGGGACGCGTTGCTATATAGAGGGTGTTATAGTTTGTATGAAATACTGAAACTACGCGAATGAAATCGCGGGCCGTCCTAGTGGACGGCCCGCGATTTCATTTGCGGAGATTTATATATATATAAATCTCCGCATTCCACAGTCGGCTTCAGGAAGAAATACAGCTGATGCATTATTTTTACAACCCAGATAATCACCACAACATCGCTTGTAAATATTGTAAATCAATGACAAAAAAAAAATATCACCGCGCTGTTAACTGCAAGCGACAGAACCAACAGGACTGGAAACAATCTATTCCGTAAATTTCTTTCTCGATGCAGTCAATGTGAAAGCATTTCATAGCTCAGGTCAATGAATCGTTCACTGAATTGGTATTCGATATTTAAACCAGTTACTTTTTTAACGTAAGAATTTTTTTCTTAAAACAAAACTTTTTACGATTTTAGTTACCTTTGTAAGTAAAAACAGTGAAAAGTATTTATGCAGGTTTTTGGGTCTCAATTGGGTCCTTTGCTAATCAAAATGCCCAGTGGTCATGTGGTGACGGCGAATAGAATACATGCGTTATCACCTCAGCCCAACTTTTCCCGTCTTGGGGATCGTAAGAGGCGCCTCTTCACTTCATGCTTCTAGTTCTAATAATACTTTCATCATCTGTATGCTATCGCACTAATCTGGGTAGACACTCTCCCCTAGCAAGGATTTCCGATACTTCGAAACGAAAAAAAAAAATATACACTTCACGCCTTTAATCCCAAAGAGGGGTAGGCAGAGGCACTTGCTAAAGCAAGTACCCACGGTTCACCAAGCGTATTTAACCCAACGTGACAGGGGGTGATCCCATCGCCGTTATAGGGTTCACACACCTTGTGGTGTGCGGGTTTCATCACGATGTTGTCCTTCACCGTACGAGCGTTGCGTTGCGTACATAGGTGCGTAAAATATCGAAATCTTTAGATATACCTAGCTATTTTTAATATAGACATCTCGGCACTGCGGAATAAAATTCTAGCTTTATCTGCCACTCCATGTGATTTGTATTAAGTTTTTTTTTGTTGTGTACTGTATTTAATTCATGTGAACTATTGTTAAACTAGTGTACCTATGTATTGATTTTGTTGGCTAATTTTCTTTTCTTCATTGTTTTACTACCTACTTACTATTAAAATATTAGTTGTAGCCTATAAGTAGGGCAACGTGTTACATAGTATAATTAAAATTTTAATTATAGTATGTAAGTATACGTGTGCGTCTTGTTGGCTGTCCTTAACTTATAAATAAATAAATCATCATCATCAGTCACATGACGCCTACTGCTGGACGTGGGCCTCTCCCAATGGATTTCATGACTATTTGGGCAGCGGCAGGCGGGTTAGCGATCGCAGTGGTATTGTGTAACTCATAGAGACCGCTGCTGTCCGTCCCCTGGATAATTCGCTCGGCCGTCTCTTACCACCCTCCAACGGAAACTGTCATACATCCTATCAACTCTTCAATTATTTTTTTATTAAAAAGAAGCCATGCCCTTTCTCAGGCTCTAAACTATCTGTATACCAAATTCCATTTAAATCCGTTTAGTAGTTTTGGGGACTGTGATACCTACGTCCGTGGGAAAAACCCTGCTTCGACACCCCACACGTGGTCCCTGGGTGGTACAAACCAGGTATCATTCTGGTGGGAGGCTTCGGCCGCGGCTAGTTACCACCCACCGAACAAAACCATGCCGCCAAGTGGTTGGGTATCCCCATCCATGTTCCGGCATGCCTGTTCGGTGAAGCCTTTTAGCGAAACAGGTCAGGGTAGCATTTCCATTCAGTGATCAATAAGCGTTCTTGACTCTCGTTCATGGGAAGTCTCTGGTAGATCAGACTTGGAGGTTAGCTGGATCCGAAGAAACGGTGCTCCGCTGGCCGCCCGCAGACAGTTGGGGGCCCAAGTAGTGAACTAGCCACTCACGAAAGGCTGCCCCGCCATCAAATCCCGAGATACGCCACCGTGCCGGCTGGCGAACCGGATAGAGGGAACGGTGTACATTTTCGGGGGGGTTCGGGCGTCCCAGCAGTCTCCAGTCTGGTTTCCCTATAGTGCTTTTCATGTGTGAGTTTCTCCTGCTGACGATCACTGAAACTCACCCTTCTTCTGTTTCGCTAGTACACCCCACACCTCCACATAATGAAAAAAAGGAACAGGAAAGGAACCGTTTCACAGCGGATGCACGCCCTCTACCTCAAAGTGCACCTCACTAACATCCGAGGTATGCACTCTAATTTAGTGTCGGTCCACCACCACCTCGAGACCGACAAACCTTCTCTCCTGTTCCTTACGGAGACGCAGATAGGGTGTCCAACTGACACTGCGTACTTGCAGTACCCCGGGTACTCTCTAGAGCACAAGTTCCGGGCACGTGCTGGAGTGTGCCTTTATGTCAGGGGCGACATCTGCTGTCTGCGTCTCCGTAATCTTGAGGACCCCAGACTGTCCGTCATGTGGGTGTTGGTGGACCCTGGTATAGATAAAACTATCTATGCCTGCGTCTACCGCTCGCACTCCGGAGATCAGGAGGCGACCAGGCTCCCAGAATACATCAGTGAGGCGGCTGATGCAGCTCAGCTAAGGTACCCCACAGCCCAGTTAGTGTTACTGGGGGACTTTAATTGCCATCACCAGGAATGGCTGTTCCCATACCAGTGCCCTGACCACGCTGGGAGAGAGATGCGCAAACTTGCACTATCGCATAACCTCACCCAGTTGGTCCGAGAGGCTACTAGGGTGCCGGATGTTGATACGCATACAGCCAATTGCTGGGACCTTCTGCTGACAACAGATCCAGACAGATACTCGGTTTCGGTATCTTCTCCTTTAGGAAACTCCGACCATTGTCTGGTGAAATCTGTATCAGTGTACTGACCCCCCCGACCCCAGCCCTAGAGGCACACGGCGGTTGTGGCGATACAAGTCAGCAGATTGGGATGAGATGCGGTCCTTTTTTGCATCTTATCCTTGGCAGCAGGTCTGTTTCTCCTCGGCTAACCCATCGGCATGCGCGGAAGCTTTGACGGGTGTTCTGCGTCAGGGTATGGAATACTATATCCCGTATTCTGATGCAGCGCACGGCGTCAAGGCTCGACCCTGGTTTGGGCCCCAATGCTTGCGCGCTGAGGCGCTCAAACACGAGGCCTACCTGGCCTGGGTTGCTGCCCGTAACGCCCGGGCGTAGGACATTAGCCTGAGGAAGAAAGCCTTCAACAAAGCTGCCAAGTCCTGCAAGAAGGTTATGCGGAAGGCTCGCTTCGATCACATTGCCCGTATAGGCGCCAAACTGGCTTCGTACCCTGCGGGTAGTAAAGCGTTTTGGTCGCTGGCAAAGGCGGTCGAGGGGAACTTCTGCAACCCCTCACTGCCTCCTCTGCTGAAGTCTGACGGGTCACTTGCACACTCCGCCCAGGCCAAACCAAATCTGCTTGCGTCGTTATTTGCGGAATCTTCGCG
>SJJU01001105.1:0-26935 GCA_012932125.1 Conopomorpha cramerella | reverse complement strand
CCAATACACGGGGTACAAAGGCAACTTATTATGGCAAAACAAATGTTTGCCGGGACAGCTAGTATAATATAATAAACAAAAGACATCAACGCACCTCATCCGTTAGGATAAACACACGAGAGTGGTGTTTTCATTCACGCTACCATGCGCCTACTGTGCCGCGTGACTAAAGTAATTATCACTCTATTTCCACCTACAGTGCAAATGAGGTTCAGTTTATGTACTTTTTCCTCTGTAACTTCGCGACGGTATCTTAAAAATCCGCTGCTCGGCCATCGCCGCTGACGCCGCCGCCGCCTCCACTGCCAAAGCCAAACCCGTTTTCCCTTCAAACCGTTACGTGGAAGCGATCTGCAAATCGTCCAGCAATTACTTACATACCGATCTATTCCTGTCCACTGACTGTTTGCATACGAAGTGCTGAGCCAGTGAATGCATAGGTTGTTATTTGATATGCAAATTGTTGAACGTTGATGGTAATGTCTGATTAGATGCCGGCCATCGATCGGCAGTATGCATCACATGTCGAGATGTGAGTCTGGCGTTTTACACTGCGGACTCTTTGGTACATATTACATAAAAACTTATTTATTTTTATTTATTCATTGACATGATATGTTTTCACTAGCTATCAGCAAAGATATAAACATTCTGAAAACGATAAAAAATGTATTTGACAGTAGAATCAAATAGTCTACCATATGAAAAAAGAAAACGCAAAGCGATTGCGATTGCAGAAATAAATAAGAAGAGTCGATTGTGGTTTGTCTAGACCCACAGATCTAATTTCAAAATAATTTAGGTATTTTACCTATTACGCTACTGCATAAGTAACTGAGACCAACCTTCCCTTAAAGTTAATTCCGTAAGCTTATTGGATGGCCTAGTGTTTGCTGTATGACGTCATACATAAATCCGTTAGAGTTAGTTGAAAACACAACGGTTTCATTCGTATATTTCTTTAAACGCAATAATTGATAATAAGTAATTTTCTCGAACATACTGGATAAGAACACAAGAAAAGTAACTATTATTTAGGTCCAGTTTATTGTAAATTAATAAAATAATTAGGCACGCTCTGTTGGAGGTAGCACAGTTAACATAACTCGGGTAGTCTTATAATTGGTATATTTATTATAATATTATTAGCGAATAAACAGTTATTAAATATTGAATCGTCAAGTCACATCAATTTAAGCACCATTTTTTCCATCATTTCGTTACGAATGTTTGCTATCTTTCTCTTTAGAGTTTAATACCATTTATATAATGTATTATGTAGAGGGGGAGATAAGCCTCCTTAGCGTTGGTCCGCAACTTGTCTAGGAGAAGGTTACTCCAAAATCAAACCCAGGTTATAAATCTGTCAGGCGCATTTGAATGCGGCAAAAGCTAACGTTAATATCAAAGCAGGATATTAATGGAGGCTGGCGGCGGAAGAATGTCTTGCACATCAACGGCGGCACCCACAGACCAAGTCAGATGGTTTACTGCTTACCTATCAACACGCATCGGACAAGCGTGATAGGTTAATTGTCCAAACCTTTTCCCTTATGCTCCACGACAATAATATGAGGCCCCTAGTGCCCGGCAACTCCAGTGCTGTTGATTATGACGGTTCATCAACATGTACTGGAGCAGGGGGTGCGAAGAATCCCCGGGCGGAAAGATCTAACCGTCAAACGACCTTGGCTACGAATACGGATTCCAGAAATGAACTACAGGTTATTACATATAACGTGCGAACCTTGAGTACTGAAGAGAGGCTATTAGAACTAGAAAATGCACTCGAAGATTTAAAATGGGATATCGTTGGTTTATGTGAAGTAAGAAGAGAGGGTGAAGATACAGTCGAGCGAGAGAAAAGTATTTTCTTTTACTCAGGAGGTACGGGAGGTATGTATGGAGTGGGCTTTCTCGTTGCAAAAAAGTGGACGGCAAACATAATAGAGTTTGTCGCATATTCCGAAAGAATTGCTGTACTTAAATTCCGAATATCCCATAACAAAATTCTTACCATAGTTCAAGTCTATGCTCCAACATCGACCCATCATGATCAGGAAATAGAGTCATTTTATGATCTTCTAAATAGAGCGTGTGACGACCATCGGGGCACGTGGATCATGGTGATGGGAGACTTCAATGCCAAAATTGGATCAAGAGTTGAGTCTGACAATGAATACACTCTAGGCCCCCATGGCTTAGGAGATAGAAATCAACGTGGCACAAGACTAATACAATTCGCTCTGAGTCAAAATCTATCTGTCAGCAACACATTTTTCTACAAAAAGGTTCAAAGAAGATGGACGTGGGTTTCTCCAAATGGCATCACTAAAAACGAAATTGACTTTTTTCTCACTTCTAATAAGACAACAGTAAAAAACATTTCTACAATTAACAATATTAAATACAGTTCCGATCATCGTCCCCTTCGCAGTAAACTTTCATTTAACATAAAAATACATAGGCAAACAATATTTCGATCAAATATTAAATATATTAATAAAACCACTTTAATCGCCAATAAAGAACAGTTTCAACTAGAACTTAAAAATAGTTTTGATATTTTACAAGAAACAGATAGAGAAAACGTACAAGATCATTTCGATAACATTAAAAAAAGTATAGAGACCGCTAGTAGAAAAATCAAGGCCTCAAATAAAAAGATGAAAAAGCTCACGACTCATACCTTGCGGCTCCTGAGTGAAAGACAGTTACACAAACAACAAAGAACACACATAACATACAGAGACTTAGACAGAAAAGTTAAGAGAAATATCAGAAAGGATATTAGAAATTACAACACAAAATTAGTTCAAACCGCTTTAGAGGCAAACAAATCACTAAAAATTGCAAAACAGGGGATTAGTTCAGGTAGATTCTGGATAACATGTTTAAAAGACAAACAGGGAAACAAAGAAAGAGACAGGGAAAAGATAATGTCCATTTGCACTGAATTTTACAAAGAACTTTATACAGACACTGAAATAGTAAGTCAGGATTTAAACAAAAAGTTAACATATCTTCTACCTAATGATATTCAACCCATAACACCATACGAAGTCCATTGCACATTAAGTACCATGAAATTTAGTAAGTGTCCAGGTCACGACGGAATCACGGCAGATGTACTAAAAATAGCTGAGCCTGTCCTGTTGATACATCTGACTAATCTGTTTAACGCCATATTGCACACAGGAAAATTTCCTAAGAACATGTGCCATTCTGAAATAACCCTTTTACACAAGAAAGGCGAGAAATCAGATATTGGAAACTACCGACCTATCAGCCTTATATCACATATATACAAAACCTTCATCAAAGTGATAGAACGCCGTATATCTGGTTTTCTCGATCAAGCTCAACCACCAGAGCAAGCAGGGTTTCGTGCAGGATTCTCAACTACTGACCACCTCCATAGTATTAATCAACTGATTGAAAAGCACCAAGAATTCAAACTTCCGTTATACTTAGCTTTCGTCGACTACACAAAAGCGTTTGACAGCTTGACACACTGTTCAATATTTGAGGCCCTCATACATCAAAATATTCCAACTATATACGCAAATATTATTAAAAACATTTACATGCACAGTACTGCCGCAATTAAATTACAGTCTACTGGTCCTACATTTTCAATTACCAAAGGTGTAAAGCAGGGTGACCCCCTCTCTCCAAAACTCTTTACAAGCACTCTGGAAGAAGTATTCCGCAAGCTGTCGCCAAATTGGGAGAAAAGAGGCGTTGAAATCGGTGAGGCGAAGTTAACGAACCTTCGTTTCGCCGACGACATTGTCCTTTTTTCCAACTCAGCCCTTGAGCTACAATCCATGCTGCAAGACCTCAGCAAAGCAAGCCTCGAGGTTGGACTTAGAATGAATATGTCAAAGACAAAGGTCATGACAAATTCAAGAGAGCACACAGTGGATGTGGATGGAGTGGAAGTAGCATATGTCCAGGAATATGTCTATTTGGGCCAGATAGTCTCCTTCCAGGCCAGACAAGACAAAGAAGTCGAACGAAGAATTGAAAATGCCTGGAAGAGCTTCTGGTCCATGAAAAACTTTATGAAAGGAAATCTACCCCTTTCCTTAAAGCGCAAGCTAATGGACATGTGCATCCTACCCATCCTTACCTACGGAGCTCAGACTTGGTCTTTGACTGACGTTCAAAAGTACCGCCTTGGGGTTTGCCAACGGAATATGGAGCGCAGCATTCTCGGAGTCCACTTAGTGGATCGAATCCGAAACACAGAGCTGCGCGCCAAAACAAAGATTGTGGATGTAGCTCGAAAAGCGGCACAGCTTAAATGGGATTGGGCTGGCCACGTTGCGCGTATGTCACCGGATCGTTGGGCATATAAAGTAACGAGCTGGCTCCCAACGAACGGCAAAAGAAAACGGGGCCGCCCAAGGAAGAGATGGTGCGACGAGATCGTCCGCCAGAACAAAAACTGGTGGACATCAGCGCAAAATAGGGAAGAGTGGAGAAAGGGAAGAGAGGCCTTTGCCCTGCAGTGGGATCCAGTAGGCTATTAATAATAATAATAATAATAATAATTATGTATATACATATATATGATATTTATGTGTACCTTATACCTACTTACTTTTAAGCGTGTTTCCGAAGCCTGTGTCGGTTAGAACTCTTTTTCTATGTTTTGTTTTAAGAAAGTGTTTTATTTTTGTTGCTATTTATGCTTTGTTGTTGCTTAAAATTCCACGTTGAAAAGAAAATGTCCCAAGTCCTTTTCTGTTACATTTATAACAATAAAAACGTAACCGTTACGAAGGTTTCGTCAGCATCTCCATATTATTCTTTACCTTTTCCTTACCTCATCTTTATGCGGATAAATTATTGTTTCATTTAATTGACCAACATGTTTTACCGCAATCTTTGCACGTGGACCGATCACGTGGCTGTACTTGCCTACTTGAATAGTCGTAGATGTTCCGAGTAGTTCCGACTCATTCAAAGATGTCATGGTCTTAAAAAATATATTACTTTAAGGCGAACTGAACTGTTTCTGTAGACCCTATCAATCAGTGGCGTGCACTGGCTTTTACTAGAAGGTAGGCTGTAATCCTCAAGGATTGACACCTATGTACAGGTAACTTGTCTTTACGAATATTACCTATCTACTCACCCACAAAACACAGGACCTTCGTTAGCTAGTCTATGTTGTGTGTACACCAAAAATGGATCTAGCAATAGCTCTATTATTAGGTTGGGTAGCCAAAATACTAAGGTAGGCAGTGTCTTTTGGTGCCTGTATGGTGTGCACGCCATTGCTATCAATTCTTCTTAAGATACGTACTTACATAGAGTTTTTTTTTTCTTAATGGTACTTTTTAAGAAACCTATTTAAATATTATAATGGGAAATTTTTCTCCTAGTTATGACAGATGGCGCTAGCTATTTTAGGGGGACAAGTGTCATGAAATGACTAACTTTAAGCAGTCAATATTGAAGGTGACAATATGTAACAAAAGTGTCTGAAGCTTATGTAATAACTTACCCAATATAATAAAAAACGAACTAAAATAATAAATGACAGAAGTCACCCTGGATAACTACTAGCGACATCTAGATAAGATATTTTTGGAGTTTGAAAGATTTATGGGGACAATGGGGAATTTTCTTTGACGTTTTTCTGGCTAAGAACTGTCATTACTGTCAAACTTTGTTTAGAAAGTATGACAGTAATGACAGTTTTAAGCCCGAAAATCTGTCAGAAAAACGTCAAATAAAATTCCCCATTGGCAGACAAGCGTTTTATTCTACATATCATAAAGTTAGTTGTAATTTAGTTATATATGTAACTTGTTAAGAATATTATTCCACTACATTTATATGTATAATTTTAATTAATATATAATATTATGTATGTTGTTTTCGGTGGGGCTGCTGACAATAACAGGTGGCCACTTGGTACCGGGTATGTTCCATGTACAATAAATATATGCAACCACAATTTATTCCTTCCATATTTATGTGTATATAAAGTACCTATACAGAGTGTAAAAAGATCCCGAGCAATGGTCTTAAAAATATTTTTGGGCTCGTCAATACGAACAACTTTTACTATGGCCTCAATGCGGTGAATTGAAAATAAAATTTTTCGTCTTCATACAAAATGTTTCTCGAATCAGAAAATTGTTTATTTTGTATAGAGATGAAATTTTTTTTTCGTTTCTTTGCATTGTCGCCATAGTAAAAGTTGTTCGTATTGACGAGCCCGGCAACGTTTCTAAAACCATTGCTCGGGGTCCTTTTACACTCTATATAAAGTACCTATATGTACATATAAGCCTGTGTATGTACCTCGATATACTTTATATTTATATACTTGTTAAGTATTGCCAGTTCTTAGGAAATGTTGCCATGATTAATAACTATTTTTAAATGTGTTTGTGATTAATAATTTGGCAAAATATAACATAGGGGTAGTCAATTTGAAAATGACCTTTAGTTAATTATGTAGAACTAACTTGATTATTTTCCAAGTAAATAAGTGCAATTGGAGAGGTCTATGAGGTCCAGCAGTAGACAATTATGGGCTGATAATGATGATGAAGTATATAAAACGAAATTAATTTAGTAACGCATTGCCGGGTATTTAGACTAGCAATCGGGAGGTTGTGGATTCGAGTCCGGCTACAGTAGGTACCTATTGTATACTTTTAGTGCAATTAGTATAATTTAAATGCAATGAAGTGTTAAAATTAAAACAAATACATAAGTACGGCACACATTTCCTAAAAGCTATCGATACACAAATAAATATACATAAACGTAGCACGTGTTGTATCTGTCTGCACGGCGCGAACAACAAGTTCCTGAACCGACTTGCTCGTGCGCAACGTAAATATGTGGCATGATTTATCTTCCCTAGTCAAGGATACCTGTTGAAAGACGCTCATAGGATAACTATCCTATGAATAAATTATATACATAGTACCTACCTTGTATTTAGAGCATTATATGTATAAGTACGCATGCAACTATTTATAACCCAAATCCCAAATTTCGATCAATTAACGGAATGTTTATGATGCCCTAGCTGAATGGACCAATAGATATTATACGAGTGTATAAACACATGACTTAAAATTGGAATATAATTCACATAACGATAGCAATACCTCGATAGACCAATAAAAGTTTGGCCAAAGAAATCCATTATTTTTAATATCATCTACGTGAAAAAGTCGATATCTCGTACAAAAAAAAAGGAACAAATTGAAGTTGGTCTACGGAACAATGAATCACACAGGGATCTATACCACAGTTCTCGACGTTCCTCGAGTCGAGTTCCGCCGGTCGACTTTTGAAGAACAATCCAATCACTGTATTTATTTTCATGTTAAAATGATCGCTTTTTTGTGTGTCACAAAGGAATTGGTCAGGAAAATAATCGATTGTTGGTTATGTGAGCACGACCTTAGTAGGTGAGGAGGAAGTGTAGGTTGTTTTTTGAATGTCGCATGCTGTTACTCCATAATGAACAGTCAATGATTAAGCATACGATATTAACACTGACTCGACACTAATACCATGCCGTCTAAGGACGATAATTGCACTCTGTTTTTCCTAACCATGTTGTAATACGTATATGTTTCACCAATATAGCATGATGAAGATGACTGCATGACACAATAATGTTTGTTATTCATGGAATTGTTTGTACTCGTATGATGATAAAGCGATGACGGAATGTGCCTATACGTATTTAGGCGTTTAAGATCCTTATTAAACACGTAAATAAAAGTAGACCGTGTGGTGACGTCGAATAGAATACATGTGCCACTACACCAGCCCAACATTTCCCGTCATGGGGTTCGTAAGAAGCGACCGACGGAGCTCTCCGGAGATCGGGCAGCAGCGCTCTCTGTGAGTTAAACCACAACACCACTGCGATCGCCCACCCACCTGCCAAGCGTGACGATATTGGCTTTTCTCCCCTAATTACGGAAATCATTGGGAGAGGCCTTCGTTTGGACGTTATGTGGCTAATGATGGTCCACACAGCGCATTGCGTCAGCTTACCGTCAGAAATGTTCAAAGTAAAATGGTAAAATACGTCGGAACTGCAACGCGACACAGGATTTGTTACACAACGCGCCGTATGGACTGGCTATAAAGTGCTATTTCGAACTGAAACGGCCAAGCCGCTGAACATAGGATACTATTCAGTAATTGGACATATATGGCATCTATATTTTCACGTTAGAAAATTAGTTAAAAGACATGGCATCGGAAATAGCACGAGTACTGTGACACATATTAATGAAGTGTTGACACTTATATAGAACCAGTGACAAAACGCCTAGTTATAAGTCCAGTTCTCTGCGCGCATGATTTCTTGAGAGCAACCAGCCTGGCGTGCAACCGCAGCCTACTTCCCTCGACACGATGGCCCACATTACCGCCGGCCACTGAGCGTCCACTTTACTTAAGTATAAACAAAACCGAGAGAAAATTTCCACTATAGGAAAGATTTTTCCTGTTTTTTTTTTTTCATCCCAATCGAGCCCATCGCTGAAAACAACCGCTGCGGCACAACTAAGATAATACGAACGACCTACAACAATACTGGACGATGCTTTTATTTTACCGAAACGAAGAAAGAAAAATTGTGTTTAATAAAAAGTAAGTAATATGTACTTTCAACCGGTTCGTTTTATCTGAAACAAGAAACATAAAATGCGCCTCTTCTGCACGAGTAAATGTAACAATGGCATAGGAAATACAAATAAAGAAACGTCCTCTCTTATCGGAAACAAATGGCCATGAATTGCTCTGTGTGTCCAATTTACTGAACGCAAAAGTGCTTCGTGACTGTGAACGGGCTATTCTGTTACACAGTGACAAACTATCAGCTCTGCGGGGTACTAGACACTGAGGATGCTCAAGTTCTACCGTAAATTTGATACTTTTTGGTTTGCCCTGATATACATATATATTTCACATATTATGTTGTACATTATGTATGTAAGTACGAACATCTATATAAATCCGAACTGCAACACAGGTCACTTTATTAGACACACTTGTGACCAAACTCATTACTTACAGACAGCCAGTCCGGCCGCAACTGTGCTCTGGACTGGACATATACACCCGTCTCACTCTCACCCTTAACTTAGAAAGTGTGAGAAAGCGCGAAAATTTTATTATGGAACAAAATTCGAACGCTCATTTTAATATTTCATTTTATCGCCATATTAATTGCATATGTACAACATCAGTGAATTTTGAAACATTCCTAAATAACATTTAATAATTTGTCTACATCTCTGTTATAAATAATATGGCCAAAAGTAGCGCGAGCCAGTTTTTCCTAAATAATTCAGAATCTAAACTTACAGAAAACAAGAGTATTTGAAAGAAAGGTTTGTTTTTCTTTTAAGTATGCTCAGTGAGTTTTAAAAAAATGTCCATCAATAGATAAATATCCTTTACAGATCAGAAAGTGAATTTATTCTGAAGTGCCATCCTAAATGTGTTGAATGGAACATTAATAAATTCTACGTACTTTATTTGACATTTTACAACCACGTTCGTGATAACTATTTAGGTATAACTCGGTATTTACTCAGTTGGTGAACTCGCAATTTGTTATTATGTTTTATATCATGTCTTTATCATTTAAAAAAATGCCTGATCTACGTCAATTTATTCCTGGTTTTTACAACGATTTTTATTGGTCCTATTAAAAAAAACCGTTCAATAATCAAAGTACAAAATCAAATGAATAGCCATGTCGGCTAGATACTGGAACAACGTGTTTCAAAGCAAAACGTGTGATCTCATCGCGACTATCTTAATAGCTTATGATGCAATTTGCGGCTTTTCTCGTCTAAATCCACTTGATCTTCGACTAAAGGTAACACAGCCTTTAGCATTCTTAAAAGCCCAACTACAGCTGAAGTTCCTTCTAACTTGGTTCCTAGCTTGATGCGTCAAAGCAAACCTACCTAGTTAATATTCTCCGTGAGGTTTATCAGTAAGGAAATATTATCTACTGGAAAATATGTGCTTTTAGATATGCCATAGGTAGTGGTGATGTAAATGCCTACAAAATGTAACACCCTATTTTATAATAGTCGAGGAATTGGTGCTGTCCGCTGTGGCCTTATTGAATGGTTTTGAGTCGTAGTCGCAATCCTAAGTAATATCGACAGCTTTGAATCTAAATTAAGAGCTGGAGGTTTCCACAGTCACCTTCAATAAAATCTCAATTGCAAATGGTGGTAGGAAGGGACTGGTAGTACTTGTGGTTAATGGGCTGTAGCTGGAGTACGCCATCAAATGAGTTTGCGAACTGGGTCGAGATCAAGATACGCTGGTGTCGTGTAACTGTGGGGGCACTGTAACTGCCTCCGTCCGTGCAGGGCGCAGGAGTGCGTCGAGCAGCAGCGCGCTAGAATATTAATGACACAGATAGATCTAAAACGCGTTTTGAGACAGGTAAAGGTTTATAAACAACTGGATGTGATGCGCCGACGCAGGATGCTAAGACGTTTATGAAATGTTAAAAAGAACATGTCATATAAGTAGTTGTACAAATTAAAGCTTGACATTTCCTTCTCGGAATCGGCGAACTTGAACTTTGAAATTATGTTCTTATTAACTTCTTTTTACTTATTAGAGGTCCATTGTAGGTGGTAAATAAAATTGATAGATACGAGATTTTTAAACATGTTCATTTTTGATACAAGGTTTTAAAGTAGCCATTAACAAAAAAAAATATAGTTAGTAGGTACAACATTATATGCGTCCATATTGAACTATAAAACAGTGAAACTAAAAAGTTGTTCCGATAAAATAAATAACCCAAGTCCGCAATGAATTTCTCGCTTAGAAACTTTTGAAGAGAAACTTCTCGAAGCTTCTTCGTGAGAGGCATGACGATCGACTTACTTGAAACTAATCAATGAAGACACGAATAGTTCCTATAGACCCTTGATGTTGCTTGAATGTAAATCTCAATAGGTAAATAATCAATAGGTAAATCGATCATTATATCAACTGCAGTTTATTAGCTTTAAGATTATATACTTGACTGAGCTTGTAAGCTTGTTATTTTTGTAAAAATCTGTCTTTCTCTAATGGCTTACTAAATTAAACTTAGTAGTTAGTAAACAAATAAATCACGGCCTGTTACCGCCTAATCCCAAAGCGGGATCACTTTGGGATTAAATGGCGTGAACTGTATTTATTTTTTTATAAATCATTAGTAGAAAAGATTTCCCTAAACAAATAACGCTATATCTTAATTATTATTGTACCTACTAGATTATACTTTACTTCCGACGAAGGCGCGTCTGTATGGTTTCCATTTTCCAACTTACTAGTGAATTACTGTAATAAACAGTAGATCCAAGTATCGTTCCGAAGCCAACAAACTTAGAATGGATATTGATTTTCACAGAGTTTTCAGTGGACGAAGCCATTATGTTAATATCGGTAAATGAAGTGGTATGGCGCTTTTTATTTTCTCGAGGATTCTTAACTAGGTAGGTACTCAATTATTCCATATTCAAGCATTTTGTTCCCATATTTAATCCAACGTTCATTTGCCCATTCTTTAAAGGGTACTAGTGAACCTGACAGACGTTGTTCTGTCTTAACTATTAATATGTATATAAAATAAGTATAACCTCCAGCGTGGCCTGAGACCAGCAGTGGTTGTCACTTTTTTTTAATTTCCTCTACACGTACAAACCTTCGAATAATTCGAGACCAAAATTAGCCAAATCGGTAATGGCATTGTTGAGTTACAACATTACAACGAAAAACGGCATTGGTTTATATAGGTAGATAGTTTATGCATGCTTACTATACAGGTGCGTTAAAATATTTTCCTTCAACGTTATAGGCTCCGAAAATCACAAGGGATCACTGTAACTCGCCAAGTATATCCTACTGCAGCCGGAATCGAATCAAGAGCTACAAGCTACCGATCACAAGTCGTAGTCAGATAATAACATAGTCACATGTAACAAATTAACCATCATTGAGCCAAACGCTGAAGCTACAAATTAAAATGTTCGGTTAGAATAATCTAAAATTGTGTTAAGGCAGGCTTTTTAGTAAGTTTTACTTGTGATTGAAGTGCAGAGCTACAAAACTATCATGGACATATTATGAAAGCTAATGAACTTCAGCATGTTTTGTTGTTTAAACATCATCATCAACCCATACTCCTCCACTGCTGGACATAGGCTTCTGCAATTGCACGCCACTATTTTGTTGTTTATTCAGTTAAAATCAAGTAACAACGCAGTATCTAAAATATGTACTCTTTTAGTAATTTGTTTGAACTCCTAATGGTGTTATAGGCTATATTTTTAAAAACTCTCTCCAATTTGCAAACATTGTATTTTTTTCGCAAAACAAAGTGTTCAAACAAATACCCTTTTCTATTATTCATGTATTGCGTACTTTCTTATACGAGCCAGTGCTGTGTGACCTTAAGTAACCTTGCGCGACCTCATATCATAAAAGCTTGAATTATGGCGAGCAAACAGTACCTACTTACTGGAAACAATATTTTTAAAGGAGGAGTAATAAGGGCGATGTAAAAAACGGGTATTTTTATATAGCGTAGATATTATTTATAAATATCTACGCTATCATGTCATTACTGTAATTTGTGACACCCTCCTTAGTTTATTTATTCCATAAAGATATGCAATGATTTTCGTTAAGTCATCATATGATTATTTCATTACCATAAACCTTTATATAAAGTTTAGTATAATAATACATTTTACTAGAAGTTAAAAACATTTTTGGAAGAAATCCAATCGAGCAACAATAGTAAACCGACGAATAATTAGGAATTCGCATTTTTTTTCTGAGAAACAATATTATTTTAGTAGTTCAAGTGTACAGTAAATATACAGGAGCTACCTGTCAAAATATTTTTTGTAATAAGATTTTGCGACGCTTGCTTTACTTATTATGTATCTTCAATCTTCAGGGAAAAAATATTATCTTTGAAGAACTTAATACACATAGCATAAATACTATTTTAACTTTTATCTACAGTTCTTATGTTTAAGGGAATACAGTTCTTATTTCTTCCGCTCAGAGTTCACGTGACCAATTACTCTAGACCGGACAATCTGTAGCAATAACCTAACACGAGTCACGCTTGTTATCCTAGTTTGGGTGGGGCAGAGACAGTTATTATTTACTTATTGATTAATACACACATTTCACCATAATGAGGAATTACTTACCTACGTTTGATCCTATTTTTTTTCCTTTAAATCGAAAAGCGACGAAATTTTCCAAGACGAGGAAGTTTCCACAATGAAATGCAGAGTGTATAAATTGAATAAACCATAGTATATCTAATGCCATTATATTAGTCACTAGTTACCAATTATTTTCTAAATAGGTAAGTGCTTGGATATAAGACGACAACATTTGGTGTTGTTTACACTAAAAAAGGATTATGGTTGTACTCGACTAGGTACGCGAAGTTAATCTAAAATTGTCATGAACGTTGTAAACGGACGACCTTCAAAATAACGAGGCAAAATGTATGTTGCTATCAGATGCGATGTCTCTAGATATTGTCAATTTGTGGCCCAGCCGAGACCCCATTGTACCAATGTCCCTTTAACAAGTAACCTAGCCTCCTCGACAATATCAACTTATAATATGGACACTTCCAAGTTAACAATTAGGTATGCTCGTTATGAAATCTCTTTTGTATTACTTAGTTGTTTCTTCACTGAGATCACTTTAAGTAGGTACCTATGTTGTTACATGCTTGTCTGCATTGTCTTGGCCCGGGTGGTGCGTAATTTCGTTAATGTCACACCTATAAGGTCAAGGTCTGTATTTACCTATACTTATAACATAGTAAGCAAATACGTGTGTATACAATTCTTCAACGTACGTACCTATTACGTAAACAAAAGCGGATGTCGCTTCATCATGCATGACACATAACAAAGATTCGCAAATATTTTCTGCGTGTAAAAGGACCCCGAGCAATAGTCTCAGAAACGTTCATCATCATCAGCCCATACTTGTCCACTGCTGGACATAGGCCTCTCCAATTGCACGCCACTGTGATCTGTTTTCGGTTTCTCGCATCCAGCATCTGACAGCCATCTTGTGTATATCATCAGTCCACATTTTGATCGAACGTGTTCTTAGCTATGTTTGATCGATATCTGTTCACCCACTCAAAAGTTATGGGGGTTGAAAGTGGGGATGAAAAATTTAACTTGAATAAATATGTCCAAGTGGGGTATCAAATGAAAGAGCACGACAAGTATATTTAGAATCTGTTATTAAATGAAAATTGGATAATTTGTTCAAAAGTTATGAGGCAAGGCAAAATTAATATCTACAACCTTTACATACTTGCCAATTTTCAAATTTCCACATTCGCCCGGTTTCCACTGGGTGATGATAAATGAGTGGGTGATTGGGTGTAAAATAAGTAAGAGGCGTGATATTAGGTGGATATTTATTTTTATTAATTCACAGGCAAAACTAAACTTACATCGTCATCATCATCATCAGCCCATACTTGTCCACTGCTGGACATAGGCCTCTCCAATTGCACGCCACTGTGATCTGTTTTCGGCTTCTCGCATCCAGCTTCTGCCAGCCATCTTGCGTATAACATCAGTCCACCTTGCCTGAGGGCGTCCTACACTCCGTTTGCCGAGACGCGGTCTCCACTCGAGACCTCGTTTTCCCCAACGGTCATCGGTTCTACGGCTAATATGGCCGGCCCACTGCCACTTCAGCTTGCTAAAACGATGAGCTATGTCGATGACTTTGGTTCTCTGTCGGATCACTTCATTCTGATTCGATCCTTGAGAGAAACGCCGAGCATAGCCCTTTCCATAGCACGCTGTGCGACTTTGAGCTTGTGGGCCAGCCGTGCCGTCAGTTTCCACGTCTCAGCTCCGTATGTCATTACAGGTAGGACACACTGATTGAAGACCTTTGTCTTCAGGCACTGTGGGATCGCTGACGTTAAGACTCGACGTAACTTCCCAAATGCTGCCCAACCCAGCTGAATTCTTCTGATTACCTCGTCCTCGAAGTTGCTTCTACCCAACTGCAATGTCTGCCCAAGGTATACGTATTTTTTAACAACTTCGAGAACGGTGCCGAGTACTGAAATCGGTTCCGGTAGAACATGTTCATTGAACATGACCTTGGTTAAACTTAACTTAAACTAAACTTACGTACCTACTTATTTCAAACTAATTTCCAAATCTTAATGCGAATATTCAACTACCATAATGTCTGCGGCAATGAGGCAAACCGACATCGTTATACTACAAAGTGACTGCTTTTCAATGTTGCCTTCACCCGGCCATAGAACATTTTCCTTTTCATCGCTAATAGGCGTGTCATACCGAGTTACTCCAGATTGTATGAACAATGGGGCAGATTAGCGCCCCCGCTCGTCATGGCCGTGGCTTGTCGGAAGTGTACCGACAACTAGGGCTGTCACCGCTTGCGCTGCTCGGTGGAAGTGACACGGACATTTTTCATTGTATAATGATGTTAGTACAGTGATGTTTCATGTTTAGGTAAAAAAACTATACTAATATTGTAAAAAGGATTGATTGAAATGTTTGCTTGGATTGAATAGACTCCGAAACGACTTGATCGATTTGAAAAAAATATTTCACTGTATGTTGGGAAGCTACACTATCCACTATGAACGAGATCGAAAAAAAAACTTGTGTAACACCACAAGGTGCTGCTATCTATTTTTCTTTAAGACAGAGTGAGCTCGGTAGAAGCACCACACCTACTAAAATCAGATTTATTTGTATGCTTCTATGCCATGCCATTATAATTTACAAGATATCTTCTAGTAGTTCGTATGGAAGAAAATACATTAAAATTGTTGCAATGCGGTTTCAGGATGTTTCAAGATGTAGTAAGTATATTAATACTACCATTTTTATGTTACCTAGCCTTGGTTAGTCCAATAAGCGGAAGTACGGTGGTATGCTAACGCAAATTTTCACCTTTGCGCCAGTTTTTTTTTTTTTTGCGCCAATTAGCGATAGGTTCTCAACGACACGTACAGTTTCCGCAGTTTAAATGTTTTAATTACACGGCTATGCCACTTCGCTTTTGTGCTGACTGTATTCGTTATTTTATTTTTACGTTTTCGAGAAAAACATATCCGTTGATGAAGCGAACTTCATACCAATTTACTCGGATCAAGAGAAGGAAATAGCAATCAGGGAAACTCTCATCTGCAGGAAATCGTTTTGATGCGTTGTACCTGCTCGCTGCCTCTCGAGATTCTAACTAGATTTTAATATGTGTATCTGACTGTCAAACAAACTGCGCGCTGCAAGATACTCCGTTTATAATTCAATTTACAATTAAGTGAAGCGTAATTTAATTGAATATCTCATGTTTGTATCAGACTTTAATGTAATTAACATTATAATTACGCGCTACTGTTGTTTCAGCATGTCTACCTAGTACCTATTATAGGTAGCGTAATTAATACTGTCTTAAGGTCTCAAGACTGTTTCCGACAATGACACAACAGAAAATATGTAGGTAATCTCCTCGGTAAAAGCTATCGAAAGTAAAGTCAGTGTGGTGCCACGATCGGCCGATAGAGCGGGGCGTGTCGTGACCACGCGCTGGCCTACAATCCCACGGTTACCCTACCTGCCGCAGCCAATTGGGACGGCATTACCCTCTAATGAATGAAATGCTTCCATTCGTTTTTTTTTTAATCCACTATAGAAAAAAAAAGTAGGTAGGTATGTACTTCAGAAAAAAAAAACGACTTCTGTGTAATTTCAAAGGAATATTTTAAAGCGTTTAAAGTGTGGGATTCGGGAAAATAAAATAAAATGATACGACGAGTATTCAAAATAATTAGTTTTTTTTTTTTGCTTATCTTGGCAGTTACAAAATGAATGTCATGTGTGCACGCCTGTTTCTATAACTAGTTAACAAACGCTAGTAAACAATAGACCGGCGGCACGTGCAGGAGTTAGGCAACTCCGCCCGCTAGC
The DNA here is from genome assembly GCA_012932125.1 of Conopomorpha cramerella. NCBI lineage: Eukaryota > Metazoa > Arthropoda > Insecta > Lepidoptera > Gracillariidae > Conopomorpha > Conopomorpha cramerella. Next base: position 9,887 of record SJJU01001105.1, on the reverse strand, counting down.
ACCATTCATGAGGTTACAGATTAAGTACAGACAAGGGCACCTTACTTACCTTTATGGAAACTATGCATGCATACCACCTGATTTAAAATTACTAGGACCTGGACGACCGAGCTTCGCTCGATTATTATTTTTTTTTTGTAAGCCTAGTTTTTTGGAATTTTATACAGAGTGTAAAAAGTGTACGATTATTTTCCTTCCATTTTTTCATAACCCCATCTCTAGTTACTTCAAAACCAAAACGTCCCCCGCACCATCCTACGTATAGCATAGTATTACTACTCGGCAATAGATGTCAGTAAGAGTCGTATTAACAATTTGAGCAATTTTTCATGCCTGAAAACACGGTTGGAAAGATGTTTTCTAAAAATTAAACCTAGCTAGATCGATTTATCGCCCCCAAATCCCTCTACATACCAAATTTCATGAAAATCGGTGCAGCCGTTTCCGAGATTCCAATTATATATTATATATATACAAGAATTGCTCGTTTAAAGATAAAGATACGAACCTGCGGTTTCACCAGGTCCAGTCTAACATTGAATCGTTTTGGGCCCAATACAAAAAATATCCTCAATGAATAGATGTATTTAAAAAATATACCTACCCGGACAGTGAGGGGCTATAGGCATCATAGCAATAAAAAATCTATGATCGACTAAATCTGTAAATCGATGTTAAAGACTCGGCGCAAAAATAACATTATTTCTATTTGATGAATATACATAGACTAAGGCCTGTATTCTGTAACAAGCACCAGCTTCTGCTCTAGGGACGTTTCTAGCGACGACTTCTAGCTCTAATAGTCTTTGTGTAAAAGAGACAATCTACGCTCAAGCGACGTGCCCTAGTCCTGTGGTGACGGCGAATAGAATACATGTTTCATGCTTCACGCTAGCCCAACTTTTCCCGTCGCGGGGGTCGTAAGATGCGACCGAGGGAACTCCAGAGGACCACTGCGATCGCCAACCCACCTGCCAAGCGTGGCGAATATTGGCATTTTTCCCCAAATTATAATAGAAATCATTGGGGAAGGCCCTCGTCCAGCAGTTGATCTCATGTGCCTTATGATGATGATGCTTGAGTAGGTACTGATTATTGTTTCAGAATACGAGCCATAAACTTTATTATCGCAAGCTAGACAGAGGTAGCTTTTATTGCCAGCCAGTTTCTTCCCGGTTCTTCTGGCCAGTAAAAGAAATTAATTCGAACCGGATTACTTTTGTTTTAAAGTCATAAATGACGTTCATCAAGCTTTGTGTTATGCTACTGTATATCTGTATGTTATAGCACTTATAATGATGAAATAAATGATTTGACTTTGATAATTACCTGTATTTTACCGTGGGAGAGGCAACGTGTTATGCAATTTCCTCAAGACATTTTTCTCCACCGTACGTAATAAATAGCTTTCCGTAGAGTCCCTACACACGTCCTCTAAAAAGCGAACCTACGAGTATCTACTAGCGTACAAAAAAAAACTATCTAATAGTTATGAGCAATGATTCTGGAACCAGATTCGTACGTGCTACCAGTAGTAAATTCATTTAAAGTTCGCGAATATCAACGTATAATAGACATTGTTGTTCGTATTTTGCGTACATGTGACAAACTTTCGAAGCCTTCACTAGCAGTGTAGTAACGGTGGTCTAACTTTATGAGTACCGCGGTTAGTTAGTATATAAACTAGAACATACAACTTTTGTATACAAATCGAGGTATCCGTAACTACATTGAGCCACTACATTTGAATTGAATTGAAACAAACTTCCCAAACCCAAAAGTAATTATTGAGATGTTATCGAATATTTCATATAAAGGTTTTCAATGTCCTTGACAGTCAAGTATTTCATTATTCTCTGCAAATAATGTAGAAGCAATAGCGACCTCGTTTCCAACACGTCTTGAGAATGTTCACACGCATTGTGTTCTAAATTATGATTGAAGAATCTTAGTTACGCTTGCTGGGGGCAAAACAGATACACTTACTATTGAAAACTAGTATCCATCCCACCATCCAACCAAGTGACTGGCGATGGCGGTCCGAAAAAAATAAATACCTATGTATCTAGAGTTAAAGAAAATTAAAGAATAACAAACCGACTTCAATCTTAAAGATCGTCCCTACGATTTTTTAAAATTCCCCTTTTTTATTTTCTCTGCCATCACCAAACACTGACTTTCAAATCATGGCAACACCTTTGAAATAATGGTATGTTATTTCCAACAACAAATATAATAACATAATAATCAAAATCAGCACATAAACGTCTTGAAGTCACGGGTAAATATGTACCTTATGAACAAGTGCTCCTTCGTAGACCACATTGCTGCTTAACATCAGGCGGGATGGTGGTCAATCACAGTGTAAAAAAACAACGGAAATTATCTGCCAACAAACATAAAAAGTATATAGTTTTACAAGTTTAACTTTACCTGTTTTAACTTTAGTTGGTACCTATAGTGCTTAATTTTAGTTGTAGCTTATATACTTAAATGCTTTGTAAGTTATTGGCAAATAAACGATTATTATTATTATTATCATAGAAAAGTTTTGAAGTCGCTTAAAAAGTAGTCGATGACCCTCTATTTGTAATATCCATGACACAACAATATCGCTCCAGTGGTTTAGACGTGAAAAGCCGAAGACAGAGTCACTTTCACATGTACATATATTGTTAGCGTATGAGGAAAGTTGTCAGAGAAATTATATAAATGCAATAAAGAATTGAGTATTGTGAAATTGAGAGCGTCTGTGGTCCAGTTGGTCGGATAACTAATTGACTTGCAACCGGGAGGTCGCGGGTTCGAGTCCGGATACTGGACGTGTACCAATGGGACTCTTTTTCAGAGCCTTCATATGTACGCAACGCAACCCTTGTACGGTGAAGGACAACATTGTGATGAAACCAGCATACCACAAGGTGTGTGAACCCTATAACGGCGATGCGTTTGCGACAGGGGGTGAGTCCCTGTCAGGTTGGGTTAAATACGCTTGGCGAACCGTGGGAATTTGTTTTAGCAAGTGCCTCTTCCTACCCCGCTTTGAGATTAAGAGGCGTGAAGTGTATTTATTTATTTTATTGTATATAGGCCATTGTATTTTCTTGATACATACATACACTTCACGCCTGTCTCCCAGAGGGGTAGGCAAAGACTACAGATCTCCATTTGTCACGGTCCTGACATACCCCTTTCGCTTCATCTACATTCATACATCTTTTCATACATGACCTTCGGTTTCGCGTACTTTTCACGCCACCTTCGGCCAGGACATCATGACAGCATCATTTTCTTGATGTAGTACTAGATTAAGTACTTTTCAGGTGAAACAAGTCAGGCTAACATAAAAAAGTGCTCTTCTCTCATCTGTGCTTAGTTTAAGAAAATCCACAAATAAAAAAACCTCCAACAAACTTTTTTCAAAATCGCAGAATTTATTTTACTCATGAGATATTGTAAAATTACTGTCAAATAATATTCTAAACGTCGTATTCGTAAATAGAACAGTTTGCGTATTTGACTAGCTTTTAAAACCTTCACTAGCATTGTACTAACTTTATAAATACCATGGTAGGATAATTCCATATAGGTATCATTTATAAATGATTGATTGACGCTCAACAGCAGAAAAAATGTTGCAAGCAAACACTCCTCCCTCCACGCTATTATATGTATGTAAATCCGCAGTAATTTACATCAAGTACCTTCAAATTTGATTGACTTCACCTAATCTTTTTAATGTAATTTGAATAATACGTCTGTTTCATCGTAGCTCTCTTACGTCACTTAACATAGAGTGATCAAAACAAGCGTTTTTTTTTTTGATGTAGTATTTTGTACCTGGGATAACAAAGATAGCTCGATGTCACAATTTACCTTAACATGTAAAAATCCAGTGTCATGATGTTTGTTCCCAATGAACTCTTCACCAAGGCTACCGATATTCACAAAAGTCGGCATTTATAGTCATTTCGTCCAATTTGGGAGATAGCATAGTTTATATTTCCTGACATCCACTGCTGGGCACAGGCCACCCTGGATGTTATACTAATTGTATATTCATATTAATAGTTAGGACAGGACAACGTCTGTCGAGTCCACTAGTAAAAATATATAAAAAATAATCTAAAACTATGTCCCTTGGTCTGACGTGAACGGGTGGACGAACTTTCCTGTTTATTGTATTTGCGTGTTTTTTTTTTATTCAATTGACAACTTTGCATTTCGAATGATAAATTATATTTTTATTGAAAACTGAAGAAAATATAAAATTATGTGACCCGTATTTTTTTATTCAACATAAAAATAATGTTTTCATTCAGGATTTTAATTTTTAATATTTATTTTTTTCGCAAGAGCGTAAACGCCATATGACGTCACTATTATGGATACACAGATCAAGCATAGATAGAAAAGAAAACTATAGCTGTCAATGTCAATTTTCAAGTTGTAGTCTGAAAATCTGATCCGATCTGCAGATCGTTGTTTTGTTTACTTTTGCTGTTAGAAAGGTGTGTTTATTTATTTGCTAGCCACGTCGAGTCAGAGTAATATTACTCCTAACATTTCTTTTACTCTCGTTCAGGTTGATGCATTGTTTATCGATAGTAGTGAAATAGCGTGGTTTTTTTACACATCAATAAAATTGTCAATATTAGTGACAGCCTAATGTCACTAATATTGTCAATTTTATTGATGTGTAAAAAAATAAGGATAGGCTTGAATCCCACCTATTTCGCACAAAGTAATAATAATATTTCACATTTTACGTATTATCTCCGAATTTACGCATCTAAAAAATATAATATTTTTTGTACAGCATCCTGAAACGAAAATACAGAAAAGGTTTGTTAAATTTATACTGCTTATTAGGTATGCAAAGTTACCAATTGTATTGTGTTTGTTTCGTAGAACGGGAAAAATACGCGGTACAAGTGTGCTCCATCGTAGACCACATCGCTGCTTAACATCAGGCAGGATGGTGGTCAAACGCTTGTTCATAGTGATAAAAAAAATATACTTTAATTCATGTTCCAGGGAAACGTCTGTCGAATCCGACCGTTGGAATTTATAAAAACTAGAAGTGACTTACGAAAAGTAATTTATCGTCATATTCATAAAAGGTTAACGTTGTCTATCTAGCTGACGTATATCAACTTAGATTATTATTATTACAGTTCACCAGGTAATGAGACTTTTACTAACAGTGCACTAGAGCTGTTCTAACTTTATGAATACGAGGGATAGTATTTAGTAATGTAACAATGTCATCATCATCAGCCATATAACGTCCACTGCTGGAAGAGAGCCTCCCACAATGATTTCCATCAGTTGCAGTGAAATCGCCATCCTTTGCAGGCGGGTTGGCGATCTCAGTGGTGTTGTGGTTTAACTCACAGATATGCCCGTCTCTGGAGAGCTCCCTCGGTCGCCTCTTATGACCCCCACGACGGGAAATGCTGAGCTGGGTTGGTGACACATGTATCCTCTTCGCCCTCACTACGCGGAACATGTAACAATGTAATCATTATAAACTATTTCGGGGACACACCACACCAGTCGACGTGGTAAAAATAAAACTTCTACTGTCTCGAGTTGAGTATCCACGAAAGTGTTAAGAAACTAGTTATTCCACAACACTCAGCGCCCAGTCTGGCATTCGATATAATTTATTATTGTCTAAAAACTCCACTCATGCGCCGATTAAGTCATTATGTATTTGGTCGTTATTGCGTCCCCGCAGTCCCATGTTGGCTATTATGTTGTTACAGAAATAAAGCGCAATGTCAATTCTATTCCTTTAAATTGATGGTTTGTCGTGTTGCAATATTTGCGCCAGACTTCTAAAATCATCAACGTGGTCATTTGTTTCTCATCGCTGTCAGCTAGTAAATCTAGACTGTAATAACTTCACGAATAGCCTATTAGCAAGCGTTTTGAAATGAAATTACTTTTTTTTGTATTCTTTGATAGAATTAATCTATAGCCAAGTTGCCGAATGCCAGGATTTGCATTCAGAAGTAAAACTGGTCTAAGTTGATTTAACATTATATTTCATTTTAAGTACATCAAATAGCTAATGAAAGTTTTATCTTTTAGCTTCATAACTGGCCATACAAGGTTAAAATCAATAGATTTGTTCTTCGAAGCCTAGTAACGGTACGCAACACTCCTACGATGAAGCGGAAAATCGTCAGGAAATCGCAATTAAACCCTACAATTGGTTCATCCCACCCATCTGCCCCGCTATAGGATTAAAAGGTGTACTTTCTTTAATTTTTGGTTTTATAAGGAATAGAAATTACGTCATGTGCTATAGTTACACGTCATTTTTTATTTTATTTTTCGACCAATTTTAAGCTTAGTGTTAATTATTATGGCAATGCATACGTACTAAATTATTCCGCACAGTATTTTATTGTTGTAATTATTTTTTATGGAATTATAACAAGTTTTTTTAATAGCCGATACCAGAATATCACATCAATGAGTCGTTAATTAATACTGAAATATTTTGAACACGGAAGAATGCATCGGTTTCCGATATTCGAGACTAAACTTCATAGCATAAAAATGTATATCAAATGAAACTAAAATCATTATTTCGTTGGCATGTTTAAAATGAACAGATTTCGAGTATAAAACACTGAAATGCCAAGTCATAATCCGGTTGGCCCAGTCCGTCGCCTGTTGTGTCACAATAAAATTTGTTCTGTGATATTGAACGTCTACCGCCTAAAGGCATTTAATTAGAAAGCCGCAATGATTAAGCATTCAAAACAGAGGCCCTACTTGCGACACATGTTGACAAACTGATACATTACGTGTGATTAACTTCACTAAACTAAATTATAACATATTTTTTTGGCCACGACATAAAATTGTGTAGAAAAAATAACTTTAGGGGGCAATTACACAAGCCTGTTAGACTTAAGATAATAAAAAAAAAACATTCAGACCATGTTATATAACAGTGGCGTGCACTAGCTTTTACGACAAGGTAGGCATTAATCCCCAAGGATTGACACCTATGTATAGGTAACTTGTTTTTACGAAATACAGGTACCTATCTACTCACCCACAAAACACAGGACCTTCGTTAGCCTATGTCGTGAGTACAATTAGTTAGCAATAACTCTATTATTAAGTCGAGTAACCAAAATACTAAGGTAGGCAGAGTCTTTATGCCTTGTTATATAACTGAAGTTTTAATAATATTTATCTTAAATTGTTCCAACGGAGAGACAAATTAACTAATTCTTTCTATAATATTAGTTTGCAGACCTGGGGGGGGGGGCAAATCTGCTTTACACTTTTGTAGTTGCATCGCTCTGGCATCGTAGTGGAAACAAAAAGGAGGGAAAGTGGGGTTCATCGCTGTTTTGTTACAAACGACAATGAAAACAAGTAACAAAAATCAGTATTGAACATCGTTTGCCGCGTAAAAGTGTAGCAGACTTGACCTCCTGGTCTTACACTACAATTCTTGATACCTACTTACTCAATAATTGATTGCTTCCCAAAATGGTCATTATATAGATGGTAAAATAGTACGAGTATAATTAGGACAGCATGTATAAGTGTTATGATGCATTATAGTACTATCTTCCATAATTTGAAACAATAATGCTGCATGAATCTTCCAAAGAAGCCGTAATACTTAATTTAGATGTTACGGAAACTGTGACGCGAACACACACCTACATACATTGGTATGTTTGCGAACTTTGATTCCACGTTCTCATCTAGAAATAGTTTTCTACCTAATGTACTTATTTATAAGTGTTGCATTTTCTTTTACAGGTAAGTGTTAACTGCGCGTTTGAGGTTTGTTCGAGACAAGCACCGTTAACTGTGAGTTAGATAGAAACTAGTGTTTGCTAAAACATTCTGAAGAAAGTTGCGATATTATCACACGCGGCGCGTGTCGCATGTTTATTCCATGTCGACATTTTTGACAATCAGAGTTTGAACACCAATGTGTTACATTTGGTACAACGAGCCCAATGATTTTTAATAATAATCTTCTGCAATTTGTTTCAAAACTATAAATGTACCTTCCGGCTATAAAACACTGATTAAAAAGCTTGACCATGTTACAATATGTCGTGTAGTTAGATAATTATCTAAGTATCCCATTTGGAAAATAAAATACTCTAACATATACCTAAGTAAATTAAATTATTGGTAAGTGCAACAGTAAACCTGTCTTATTTGTGTGTCATCATTGTGACAAATTATTCTACCTACAAAACGATGAGAGAGGAATTTGCTTTTCTCACGTCGATTACTCAATTAAAATTACAGGACACAATATTTTTTATACTAAACCATGAAGGTTAGTGGTGTCGAATGAAGACTTCATACATCATACTTTTCGGTCGATCACTAGAATTGCGTCACATGTCAGCCATTGAAGCAGGTCGACAACTTGTCGTTTATGGAATCTCTCTTTATGGAGTGTGGATCGTCCAAGTGTCTACTTTGAGGGCATAACAACTACAGATGTATATATTATAGGTATTTAATTGGGTATAAAATAAATACCACGGTGAGTATATACGGTTATTTCGACTCGGAAGATAACGTAGAGCCTGGTAATCATTGTGTGAGGTGCATAAACTTTGAAGCTTTCCATCATAAGTGATTACCTCAATAATTCCTCACTACTTGACGATGTATATCTAGAAATGGGTACATCCCATCACGGGCATTCTCAAAACAAGTGCCTGATAGATGCGGAAAAAAATGCAGTTAATATTCTGCATAAATATATTCAGCAACGTTTTTACTGACATTAATGTCGGCATGAACATTTTCAGATGTTCACAATGGATTATAGTTTAGAGCGAATTGGCCACAGTCAATTATATTCTCATCAAAGTTAGCCTTCTGGCCATCTACCTGCCGCGGCAAGTGTGGTCGGCGGAGACAGCGTGTATCGATTGGTCAACCCGTCGACGACGGAGGGGACCCGGCGACCTTGCCCCGGGCCACCCGTCATAAACTAAAGTAATCACCGAACCTACCGCCCGCTGCCAACGCGACTATTCTCTGCATTAAGGTCACACGCCATGCACCAACTTGCTGTGCTTTTGTATTTAAGCAATTGGCCGTTTTGCAATCCTGTAATCGTTGTCGCGGTGAAATCGACTATAGTCTTCAAATAGGTTTGTAGATCTGTGTTCACACACACACACATACCACATACAACATAATATTAACTACTTAACTTGATTGCTTTGTAACCAATATTACAATATAACGTAATGTCACTAATACATACATAGATAGAAAATCAATTACATACAATTAATGAGCGTCTGTGGTCCAGTTGGTCGGATGCTTGACTTGTAACCGGGAGGTTCCGAGTTCGAGTCCGGCTACTGGACGTGTACCAATGGGACTCTTTCAGAGCCTATGTACGCAACGCAACGCTGGTACGGTGAAGGACAACATCGTGATGAAACCCGCACACCACAAGGTGTGTGAACCCTATAACGGCGATGGGTTCACCCCCTGTCACGTTGGGTTAAATACGCTAGGTGAACCGTGGGTACTTGCTTTAGCAAGTGCCTCTGCCTACTCCTCTTTGGGATTAAAGGCGTGAAGTGTATTTTTTTTTACAATTAAGTTACCAATGTTACCAGAGGTCCCTAAACTTGGCGAAGCCTGTTATCTTAGGGAACCAATTGCAATTAAATTTTGAATTTATACAAAGAGAATCAATAATGTATTTCTTATTTCTAAATAGTTCGGTATAATTAATATAAAACATTAGGTACCATCACTGAAATCTAACCTTAAAACCACATTACACAGGTATCATAACATAATAAAGGTATTTAATAAATTACTATCTATACTAATATTATAAAGCTGAAGAG